>QANX01005055.1:0-67510 GCA_003254975.1 Ochetophila trinervis
TACTGAATTTTTTTTCCTATGGCTCATAACTATGATGCTACCAAGAGGCACTTATTTTTCAAAAACAAAAATCGTTAATCTCTTTTTCACTAATATTTTTTTGCCCTTTGTTACTGTTTTTATATCTCCTCTGCTTTGAACCAAAATTTCTTTGTCCACTGCTCTTACTCCTCCCAATCGGTTTTTTTTCCTGAAAAGATTATAAGATGCATGTAGGAATTTTTCGGTATGTGGCCTCGATGACTTTACAAAAGGTCAGTGATCATTTTTTTATTTTATAGATAACAGAGTGATAATTACTGAATTTCTTTTGCAAAAGCAAAAGGGTAACTGGAAAAGAAAAGGAAACAAAATGTTGAATCTCAGGCTCTATGTATTAAGCTGATCCTATCCTGATCCTTTTCTACCATACTAATCTATCCTAGAGGCTAGGGGTGGGATGCCCACATAACCTTTTTATCCCACACAAGATGAGACATCATTCCATTAAAGAGAGGCTGAAATGTAACACCAAAAAGAATCATTAAATAATTACCAAAAAAAAAAAATCCTCAGGATTTTTTTGAGTTTTCTAAAGCAGCAAATCAATGGGNTATTTTTATTTTAAAAATTTCCTATATATATTATTTACTTAGATATTTTCATGCTGCAATACTATATGGTACAAAGTTTATAGCTTGATAACTATGATACTATTATTAGATAGATTTTTTTATTAAAAAACCCACTCAGCCCAAATAAAAAATATATAATAATAAAACATAAACAACTAATCTTTTAAGCAAGGAAGAAAAAAAAATGAGAGAATGATGAGAAAAAGAAGAAGAGAAAATTAGAAAGAAGGGTAAAGTCACTGCACCAAAAATCCTAAACGGCGACGCAAAAATAGCATCGCTAGTTGTAAATGGCGATTTAAATGCTTGTGTTGCAGATAGGAGTGTTGCAGAAAATGAAAAATATTCGTGACGGACAATATGCGTCACTAATAAGAAGATTTTAGGCGACACCGAGCGTCGCTATTATTGAAATACATAGGGGACATGGACGTCGCATTTTTGCCACAAAAATGGCGACGTTAGTGTCGCAGTTGTGCACCTAAATGGCAACGCTAGCATCACAGTTATTCATAGAAATCGCGACGCAAGCGTCGCCTTTTCTTCACCAAAATAGCGACACCCGTGTCGCAATATTTCTTATTTTTTTGGACTATTTTTTAAAACTGCAGCAAATCCCTATTTAAAACGTCACTGGATAAATCAAATTTATTTGTATTGACTAATTAAACGATTTGTTAAATCTAATTTGAATATTTTATAAAAGAAATTTAAATGTATAAATATAAATAATTAAAATTAAACAAACTTAAATTTAATTATCTATTATAGAATGATGAATGACTCAAATTATATACACCATTATGAAATGAACTACATATATGCATGTTACATACTATGTTAGACAAAATCATCTTATGAGATCGTTTCAAACCTTCATTGTTATTTCTAGTACTGCTTTATTATTTTATACATTAATTCATGAATCCGCAGCTTCCCAAAAGTGACTAATATACAACAATAATTGAAAGAGTGATAATTGAACCAAACAATAAAGTAAAATTGAAAGAGTGATAAACAACATAGGGTTTCTAGCAATGCAAACTTTGTCCGCATGAATCACACCAATCCAATAAATTTACAACAAAAATTCTCGAAATTGAAAACATATTCACCATCCACTTGATTGACTTTTTTTAAAGCTTATAATAAGGTTAGTTCCTTTATTTGACTCTCTGCAATTCTCTCTAATTCAGAAGATAAAAAACTAATGGACAATATTGCCGCATTCAATGTTTAGCTTACAACTAGGGAAATAATATAACAAATGATATAAGAAAAATCAAATATTTTCAAATCATGCAAACAACAAAATTACATATGTACAAATAATGCAAACAACATAATTACAAACAGTTAAATATTTCCATTGTTTTTGTCATCTAAAAACATGTATATATAAGCGGAAATATAAATTATATCTTATTACGATATGAATGGGAGCACGGCAACTATCCATTCTGCTCTAAAATTTTCGACATATTGCTGGGTCCAAGCACTATCTTGGAACTGCACATACATACCAAATTAACAAGTAGTTAAAATAAGTATTAACTAATAATATTAATTCTTACTGAGTGTAAAAATATACTAATTATTACCATGTCTACTAAATTTCCTCGAGCAACATTATTTACTACGATGTCACGCATGATTATCATCACATAATATCCGCATTCGGTATTTCCTGGTTGTTTTATCGTCTATACAAAAGTGATGCAAAAAAACAAATTAATCATTATATTAAATAGCTAAGTAATTTTTTGTTCCACATACAATATTAATATATATTTACAAATATGAATAAATATTTATGTGTAAAAATCTTATTTATTTATGTATATGCACATCTTATTTATGTAGATTTGTTTTAGGCCATCTAAGTTTTTCATACTGAACTTTTTTTGGCCATCGGATGTACAGTTCCAAGATAAGTATGTCCTATATATACATTATGCATACATTATATATATCACCAGAAATAAAATCAGCAATTAATTATTAAATTTAATTAATAATCATCCATATATATAGTTAATTATGCAAACTTACCTATCCAACAAACGCTTAAAGTCGGCCATTCTTTGACGGTTGTTCTTTGGAAGCGCATCATGAAACCATGCGACTGCTAAGTATGGGTCAACAACACCCAACATCCAATGGTCTCTACAAAAGGAATTAATTACAAATGTTTTAATAAAATTCAAATAATCCATTATAGTATTAGACAACTTATATTACCTTAACCAGTACAAGAAAAACCATAGTTGACCTCTTTCTGCATCTTTCCATCGCATCAAATTTTAAGTTCTCGCTAATTGGGATTTCTCATTTCTACATTGGCTAGATCATCAAGGAGTATAAAACAATATTTCCCTAGTTGTTCACCCATCAGTCGGGAATGTAAATGCCTAAGCAGTGAATTATCATTTACATAATTAGTTGTATGTGACAAATCGATAGCAATAAAATATTTAGCAATTAATGCAATAAAGTTGGAATTACGTACCTTATGTAGAACAAAATGCAAGATTGTTGCAACTACAGCATGTAACAAAAATCTTGGATATCTTTATTCAAAATTGATATCATCACTTCATAACCCACAACTGTCAGTGGCAAAGAGGCCATCCATATGTGATACATGTTGAAAGGGTCAAGCTCCCTTAACAACGTTATAAGTGCAGGGCTAAGATTGTATGAGCGGACAACGTCAAATTCATTAGCTGCAGCAACATCTGCCAGCTCGACCTCTACTGGTATAGGCCTTTGGGACCTAGTGAGCCACTTGATCCTGCAGCAACCATCTGTTTGCCCTTTGATGTTCTCCTTTTCCCATAATCCTAAAACCAAAATAAAAAAAACATCTTAGTATCACAAATTAGCTAACATATATATGCGAACATAAAAAGTCGATTTTGAATATATAATGTTATATACCGCATTGGATGGCAGAATAACAAGATGATGGGGCCACGCCACAAATGATCCTTCTACTTCTTTAACATATAACACGCCGAAAAAGGGTACAGGTAACAATGTATAGTAAGATCAATCGATTCGTTCAATGAGACTCTAACGTTGTCCAGTCCTAACTCTATACCATGATAAATTGAACTACCGGTTGTCAAAGTCCCAGTTGCCACAACGTTATCTCGTGTCCATTCTGCAAGCTCACATACAATGTCCTGCATTTCAATGTCATGTTGGAAAACGTCAACGAGTTATAACAATCAATATTAAGAATATATTGTAAGAATTAAATAATGGTACATGTACCTCATGCTGTACAGATGTATGATCACTAGGTGGAACAACTGATGGAGGAGGAATAGGGTGAGTGCCCAAATCAGTGATAGCATCGTGCCGAGCATTGGTCGAATGATCTGCTGCATGACATGATCCATGTGTGGGTGATTGCGGTGGTATGTCAAGCCCGCATGCAGCAGCGAGATCACATACGTCGTCCACTGCCCCTTTCTTGCGGACAACGTCGAACAGACTACTCAAAACTTGCTCCAATTTCTCTATCCTCGCATTCTGCCTTTCGATATTTGCATCTACATTGGGTTCCTTCTTATTCTTTTGTGTGCTTCACCACGGTGTTTTGAAAAAATTCTTGATCGTGTACCTTTGTCCCTTTCCTCGAAGTCGACCAGGATACTCTTCGGACCCGAGGGCTTGTATAAGCACATCATTTGGAGGAGATGCATCAAGAATGCCTTGAGTGACATTCTTCTTTAAAACATACTACAAAAAACAAATTTTTAGTTTAAAAAAATATTAATATGCTTAAATATGCATAATTAATATAAATTATATGACTACTAATTTTGGTAATTATATAACTCACAATGTTTTCAACAATTGACTCAACCTCCGAATTGTCTACCGGTCCATCTTTCTTCATTCTTGCGGGAATCCATAGCTCTTCGCGCTCGATCGATTCGGTGGTGCCTCTCTCAGCTTGCTCCAAATTTATATACATCCATTAAACATATGGAAATAGTAAATATTCGATAATTAAATTAAACTTAATCTTAATGTGTGTGCATGTATACATATATATATATTACGTACCAACTCCACCTCTAACTGCATATATCCCTTACAGCCAAGTCGATGGGGATATATGTTGCCTTGGCGTACTTCCTTTCGATCCGTACTTAACTTCTGTAATTAATGTTCACATCATATATTTTAAGATGAATTAATTTTATGTTCTATAAAATGTTTGACACATGCATACATAATTAAATTCTATACAAATTTGGATATTATTTTTACCTTGAAGTCTTCACCAAGCCTGTGGCTGAGAAATAAATCACAGTCTTCTTGTTTGATGAAAGTTCACATGTCAGTGGGTGGGTACTTGAACATCTCGGGATCTTTCAAGTATGGGGTCACATACGTCTCAAACAGCTTGTGCTTAAACCTCCTCCACTTCCCAGCCAAACTTCTAAGAGTTTGATCATTTTTAGAGTTATCCTTCTTTAAATAACCCTATAACAACATCAATGTAGCATTTGGTAAATAACTCTATAATGTAATTCGGGTTTTGGGTTATATATGCCATGGAATGTTACCTTTATTGCTTCCCATAGGTTATCTTTCAATGCTGGAGACATATCGTTCCAGCTTTTAGCTCCAATCGGTATCGTGGAACGAGTGATTGAGCCCTCCAAGTTGACCATCCTCACAGCTTCCTTGTTTAGTGGAGCTCCATGCTCATTGAACCGAAGTTCCAACTGCTTTGCGTCAGCCTCCTTTCTAAACTCTTTCAACGTTGTAGGTCCCCGACCTTTTCGCTTAGGAATTGGAACACTTGGACCGGCTGCTTCATCCTTTGTCGATAACAGCTCATCGGGGGGAAGAACAATATCATCGTTATTCGGATCCATTAATTTGTAACACACAACATAGTCACAAAAACAGATATGCATGCAGTTAAATGGTCCTAATTTAAATGCATCGCCTATTGCTTATATATTTTAAACAGTGTACATATGCCGCCTTTTAATTTTAATACGTCGCCTAATTACTATATAGTTTTTTATGTCCTAAGTCACATACTATTGCTTATATTCTACATATGCATCGCCTATTGCTTATAATGCGTCGCCTAATTTATATATACGTTTTAAATGTATTATGGACATATCAACAAAATTAATGAATGCGTAAAATCGTATATACTTTTATCCATATGTTTCATGTTCACCTATATATCAACAAACCGTATGGCATTTGTATCCATTAATGTATAACAACAAAACTCACAGGACTTATCATAACATAATTTAATATTTATTTATTTAATTACATACTATTACATCATAAACATATAAACCATCATAAATCGTATACATTTTTAATATTAATATGTATTTAACAGCATCCATTTATGGACAACTTCATTTACAGACAACAGTCATATTAAACACAATCACAATTTGTCAAACATAATTTAATTTATCCATTTTCTAACAAAAATATTAAAATAAAAGAAAATAAAAAATTCAAACATGCAAACCCGGGTTTTTGTTCGGCCGTGTACGTTTGAAATACACCAAGTGTCTAGCGGTGGCGAACGACAATGAACCCAACAGTGGGGCGGCGGCAACAATGGACCTGACAGTCCGTCGCCATGTGTACAAATAGGTGGATTGGTCAGCTTGAAAAGAAAATGCACCTGGGTTTCAAACCGGCGGCAGCGGCGTGTATTTCCAACACATGCAACTGGGTTTTTGTTTGGTAGTGGCAGCGTGTTTGAGTCCGGCGGTGGTGAGAGTTTGAGAGGAAATATGAAAAATACAAATTGGGCTCAGTTTGTGAGAGAAGAGGGGGGTGGGGGAATAGTGGGAGTAAATTTGGGTTGGTAGGAATATATCCCGCCATAATGATTCAAAATAGGCGACGCAGGTGTTGCTAAAGGTCTTTAGCGACTCTTTGTATCGCCATTTCTTCATCTTTTGCGACGCTAGCGTCGCTAAAAGTTTCTTTTTTGTAGTGAATTTTTTATTATTATTTGTAGCTTTTAATTATAAAAATAATTATAAATGTAATATAGAATTCATAAATTTAAATTATATAGTTGGAATATAATGGATTTTATATTTTATATGTTATATAATGTATATAGTTATTTTTTTTATATTTGATTTAATATTCATTATTATAAATTTTAGTTTAAAAAACATTTATGCAACATTGACTTAATTTAGATTTAGATAGTAGATACTTATTAAATATCTTTGTGCAATTTTGTACTTTGATATATTTTTATACTATCAACTCATTCTTTGGTAACTATATAATGTATAAATTTTGTTTTTTATATTTGATTTAATATACATAATTATAAATTTTAATTCAAAATCTGAAAGAAAGTCAACATTTCTTTTAAAAAAATTATTTATGCAACATTGACTTAATTTATATTTAGGTTAATTTAATATATAAGAATTCGCAACGCTAACGTCGCTATATGTATGTTATTGGCGACGCTAGCGTCGCCAATAGTATTAACTTTTTTTTTTTGTTACAATTTAATATGTATGATTATAATTGTTTCATTTTAGTTAAAAAAAAAATTCAAAGAATTTAAGTCAACAATTCTTAAAAAAAAGAAATTATGCAACATTGACTTAATTTAGATTTAGATTGTAGATACTTATTAAATATCTTTATGCAATTTTATACTTTGATATATTCTTATACTATCAACTCATTCTTTGGTAACTATATAATGTATAATGTAACATCCCGTTTTGAAAAAAATAAAAAAATTCAAGTTTGACCAGTTTGACCTTAAGTGGGCCCTATGGTTGACTTTTTGTACAGTTATGTTTCAGCTTTGACTTTGGTACCGTTGCATAGAGCTAGTCGATACGAGTTCGTAGACTAGTAGTACGCTTGATTCGGAGTTAAGACCAAGAAGTTATGGTCATTTTAGTGTAAAAGGCAATTTGGTAATTTGGTAAAAACTGATATTTAAGTGTGAGAAAAGACGAAAATGCCCCTGTCTTCATCTTTAAATTTTGGCCAGATTCTGGAATTTTCCAGCCACACCCGACGCCTTCCACCCCCTTCACCCCGCCACTTTCGCACGCCGGTAGCCGCCACACCGTGGCTGGACTTGGCCGACCACCACCCCTAGATCGAAGCCGGCAACCTCCTCTTCCTCCCTGTACCGGTGGTTCGCCGTGAAACGACCAAGATCGCCGGAAATTTCAGTGAGACCGAGAGCTCGTGCAACCCGTGCACTGTTGCGACAACACCTTTGGCCGGCCATATCTCACTGTTCTGGTGGAGTTAGGGAGCATGCTTGGTACCTTTGGAAAGCTGGTGCAACGATCTACATTTTGGTACCAAGATTGACCCCGGAGACTGCTGTATCACGTCGGAAAAAGGCCGCGAAGTCTCGGAAAAACCACCCGCGACAGCCACCTTTCCACCTAAATCTACTCCGATCGCCGGCGAGTGGCACGACACAGCCACCACCACTGGCCTCAGACCGCGTCGGCGACCAGATCTGCAGCTGGCCGGACTCCGGTGACCACCCCCACGTGCCCCACGCGCCGCCGCCGTCTTCCTCCACGCGCCGTCGCCGATCTCCGCCTTTTCCGGCGAGTGAGTGCTCACCTCCCGTCCCAACGCGTTCCGGGGGTCGTGGGCAAGCTTGCTATACCTTCGATTTGGTCCAATTTCGGCCGGATTCAAAAATGCCCAATCCCGGCCGAGGTTCGATCTTCCGGGACCAATTCCGACTATTGGCTAAGACGAATCCTGAAATTGAAGGTAGATTCTCGTTCTTTACATCTTCAATTTCGTTTCGGTATAAAGTTTGCTGAAATCGGATTTGAAACGGGAAAATCCGTGTATTTTGGAGATTTTTACCGATTTGGGACATTTTTGTAATTTTTGAAAATATTGGGATATTTTCGTAATTACTGAAATTGCTGGGCAATCTTGTAATTAGTATTTTAATCTTATAATTGGAGACTTAGAGGACTCCACTGAGCCGTTGGTTAGTTTCGGTAATTTAAAGAGTGTTTTGGTAATTTATTTTAGGTGTTCGTGCACGTTCGAGGGCTGGATCGGAGATCCAGCAGGAGCACACGTCAGACCTGTGAGTACATTTATTTTCTAAATCATTTTGGGATTATATATTATTATGATTTAATCGCATATGATTTATTTTGATTGAAATTTCCTGCGCATTTAAATTATGGTTATTAAATATATTATATTCTGATTTAAATTATTGATGATTTAAGACTAAATGTGCATTTGTGTTTTAAATGGTTATCGGTGATTTTGATATTTTGGATATTTTACAATTTTGTGAAAATTGGTGATTTAAAGAAAAATTATGGCTTTTGTGGAATTTAAGAATTTTGGGGCAATTTTCTGATATGCGAAATATTTGATTGTTTTTCGTAAAATTTTTCAAAGGAGAAGATTTTGGAAAATTGTTTAAAAGTAAAAGGATTTGAAAAATTGTTGATATTCGATGATGGAGGATTTTAGACATGATTTTGAGGAGTACCACACAGTATCGAGATGTTGATTGAGATGTATTATTATGAGCGCTATATGTATTATGCCATCCTCTACTGCAGACACTTGTCGGGAGAGAGATGATGAGGATCCTGCCATGACGGATTTGGGACGCCGGTTCGTTGTGATGAGTTTACCCCCCTTCCCCTGCCTGTGACGCCATCAGGACGCTGAGGGTCACATGGCACGATACTATGTTGTGGTACTGGTTGGGTTTTATATTTGTTGATTGCTGATTTTAAATTGATGGTTTTGAATTTTGGGTTGGAGCCCATGGTATTGGTTTTAGATCGGTGTTGGATTTAACAAATGTTCTATTTGCCATTTTAATCAAACATGATTTACGAATAAATTTAATGTTTCTTGTTAAGATTTTATTTATGGTTTTAGTGATTGATTCGTGTTTTCAATGATCGTTTTAAATTACGTTTTCGCCCCACAAACTGTTTATAATGATTTAATGATTTTGGGGATTAAACCAAGGGTTTTGGGAAATGATTTTCAAAACGGGGAACCTTTCAACTGAGTGACGTGAGGTTTGAGTGTAAAGGATTTAAACTGTTGAACTTGTATTTTGTAGTTATCTAGGAGCACTCACTGAGATTTTATATCTCACGTTTTGTATTTTTAACTTCGTTCCCTAGGTCATAGCTGCAGGTCTTCGTGAGCTACCGTCGGCAACGCATTCGCACTCGTCTTCCGCTACCACTTCTTTTTATGTATTAAATCATGTTCTCTTTATTCTGTTTATTGTTGGATTGTATCTTTTATATTTTGTTATCTCACTTAGTGATTCTGTCATTTCCATCTTCTCTCTAATCTGTTATGTTCTTGATTTCAGTACGGCTGGTTGTTTGTTGCAATGAATATATTATCAACTTTTTGTCATATTTATTATTTTATTGTTTATTGAACTCTTTTTCGGATGAGGATTCTATCGGCTGCCATGAGGGGTTCTGGTGGAATCTTCCTCAGGCGGGGCCTCTCCGGTTAATCTGGAGGGATTTCCGGGGCGGGTCCTGTCATATAAATTGTGTGTTTTTTTTTTATATTTGATTTAATATACATAATTATAAATTTTAGTTCAAAATCTGAAAGGAAGTCAATATTTCTTTAAAAAAATCATTTATGCAACATTGACTTAATTTATATTTAGGTTAATTTAATATATACGAATTCATGACGCTAGTGTCGCCAATAGTATTAACTTTTTTTTTACAATTTAATATGTATGATTATAATTGTTTCATTTTAGTTTTAAAAAAAAATTTAAGTCAACAATTCTTAAAAAGAAAACGCTTATGCAACATTTACTTAATTTAGATTTAGATATTTATTAAATATTAAATTTAATAGTCAACAATTATGAAATTTAGAAAGTATAAAATATTTAGATTAATGCTCGTAAATATAAATAATATATAGTTTAAAGAGTATGCAAATTTTCATATCCACATCCCTTCACAATCATCACGAATATAAACTTCTTCATAGTCTTCGTCACTGTTAACATCAATGTCGTCCTCCACACATGGAAGACGATCGGCAAATGGGCTATGATCCATGGGAGTGTCTTTGTCGTCATCGTCTTGTTTAACATCATCAACAAATACATCACGTTGTGGTGGAGATAGCACTACTGACTAACGTGGATCAAGTTGATCCTCAATGTAAAAAACTTGTTGGGCTTTTGAGGCCAGGATGAATGGATCTGATCTGTGACCTAACTTATTAAAGTTCACACATGTAAAACCAAAAGCATCAGTTTTCATACCGGTACTGCTGTCAACCCAATCACACATGAAAACAGCAACGCGGAAACAAACGTAATTGACATCCCAAATTTCTCTTACTTTACCATAGTAAGTCATATTCGCTAAAATAGGATTATTGTCTTTTGCTGTTGCATAATGCATACCTTGGGCTACTATCTTCACTCTACTGTTTTGTGTGACATGTTTATTGTCCATTTCCACAATGTTGAAACAAACCCCTTTAATGACATAACCTTCATGCTTCGTTACCACCCATTGTGGACCATGTGCAAGCCACCTCAATGTGTCATCCACATTACAAGTCGGTTTACATCGCTCGGCGTAAACCTATTAACATAAGATATTGAAAGTAATTAACATATTGAGGAGCGCAGTAAATAAATTGTGTTTGGACATGCACCAAACAATTAAAAGATATATATATATATATATATATTAAATTCTAGGTATACCTTATCACGCAACCAATACATAAATGTTCGGTTGTGTTCGTCTTGAATTCATTTTGCCCTCTTTCCTCTGTTTCTTTTATCGGCTTTTAATGCTTCCAAATGAAAACTAACAATACACAAAAAACAAGATATCAAAACCATATATTCATGCATGTACGTTTTAAATATGCAATAGATAGTGCAATGACAATAAAACTCCATACCTCCTATATGGCTCAACCTCTGGGGAATTTGAAAGAACGATCATATGGACTTGCTCCCAAAGCTTTTGATCAATTTGGTACATCTTTCCACCTTTAATAGGGGCACCGACGTCTTCATTGTCATTTAGCATTTGATATCTACCAATAGGGTTCCCAATTGAGTCTAACCTTCGTTGGTACTCACTAAAGAACTCTATTGATTCTTCAGCTACATAACTCTTAGCGATGCAACCTTCTGGATGATTTTTGTTGCGAACATAACTCTTCAATATCTTCATATATCTCTCGAAAAGGCACATCCATCTGAAATGCACTGGTCCATACAATAGAACTTCTCGTACAAGGTGCACAGTTAAATGAACCATTACATCGAAAAAAGATGGTGGGAAGAACTTTTCCAGCATGCACAATGTCCTCATAAAATCACTATGTATGGCATCAAGGGATGCAATCTCGATTGATTTTTTACATATTGAATTAAAGAAAAAACAAAATCTAGCAATTGCAACTCACACGTTTGTAGGAAGCACCGGCCGTATTGCAAGAGGCAATAGTTGCTGCATCAACGTGTGATTATCATGGGACTTCATCCCTACTAGCTTCAAGTCATCCATTCTCACAATATTACAAAAATTTGATGAATAAACATTTGAAACTTTTAGCTCTGCCAAACAGCGACAAAATATATGTTTCTCTTTTTTGGATAACGTATAACATGCAGGAGGCAAAAAAGTTCATGCTCCAAGCACCGATGGGGCCAATTCAAGCCGCAGGCCCATATCCACTAAATCCAGCTTCGCATTTATTCCATCTTTCGTCTTACTTGGAATATTAAGCAATGTACCTATTATACTTTCATAAACATTTTTCTCAATATGCATCACATCCAAGTTGTGGCGTATATGGAGATATTTCCAGTACTGTAAGTCAAAAAATATTGACTTCTTTTTCCAACAATGTTCAACATCATCTCCACATAAATTTTTACTTCTACCTGTGTCGTCAAAAGTACAAGCATTAAGCTTTTCCAAAATTTCCTCTCCAGTCAATGGTATCGAAGGCTCTCCAAATTCTTGAAACCCATTGAAAGCCTTTTTTTGCTTTCTGTATGTATGATTATGTGGTAGGAATCTTCTATGCCCAACAAAATTCATTTTCCTACCATTTTGCAAGCGAATAGTAAACATGTTCTCACTGCAAATTGGACATGCATGGTATCCCTTCGTTGCATGACTGGCTAAGTTGCCATAATCGGGAAAATCATTTATTGTCCATTGCAGCACTGCCCGTGAAGTGAATTCCTCTATACGATAAGCATCAAAAGCTTTAATGCCTTTGTCCCACAACAATTTCAATTCTTCAATTAAAGGCTCCAAGTAGACATCGATACGATTGCAAGGCTATTTAGATCCAAATATTAGAAGAGTGAACATCATGAATTTTCGCTTCATGCACAACCAAGGAGGAAGATTATACACGACACTTATCACAGGACAAACACTGTAGACACTACTTTGTAAACTGTGCGGGTTCATTCCATCGGCTGCAATACCAAGTCTAAGATTTATATCTTCTGTTGCGAAGTCTGGCCAATAACGGTCTACCAATTTCCAAGCTGGAGAATCCGCTGGGTGCTGCATTTTGCCTCTTACAGTATTTCTCTCATTTGCATGCCACTGCAAATTCTTAGTAGTCGAACACTGTGGAACATTCTTCTAAAACGTGGAACCAGTGGAAAATACCATAAAATCTTCGATGGGATTTTTGTAATTGTGTCATCTTCTTCAATTTTCCATATGGATGACCCTCATTTAGGACATAGCATTAGATCCGCAAACCATGTTCTAAACAAAATACAATTTTACGGGCATGCGTATGAGTGTATCTTCTCGTACTTCATTCCCAAAGCAGTTAGGGTTTTTTTAACATAGTAAATGGAAGTCGGCAAAACATTATCGCGTGGCAGCATCTCAGATAACAACTTCAGCAGTGCATCAAAGCTCTTGTCAAAATGCCCATATATACCCTTCAAGTTATATAATTTGACAACAGCCGATAACTTGGTAAATTTTGTGCATTTTGGAAACAAAGGTTTCTCTGCCTCTTCCAACAGACTTGCAAAATGATCAGGATTTTTAGGAATATCGGAATGCATATTATCAAAAGCATCACAAGTCATTTCAATGTTGTTGTACGCCACATCTTCTTCGCTATCGCTGTCATCTTCATCGAACTCTAAATCTTGATTAACACACTGTGAAGACGCCTCGCCACCAGCTGACTCACAGGATTCATCGTGCCAAACCCATTGCCTGTAATTGCTATCAAATTCGTTCCAATATATGTGACCTTTTATGTCCTTTATAGAATGCAATGTCATATTGCCACATTTCATGCAAGGACACCGAACGGCATTACGATCACTTACATTTTTTGTGGCAAACTCTAAAAATTCGTCCACACCTTTGGCAAAACGTGTGGATCGTCTATCTGAATATATCCATGACTTATCCATTCGACAAAATATTATTTGAGTAACTAATGCAGTAATCTTCATATTGCATCAACATATGAAAGTAACCAAACAACAAACTTTATAAATTACAAAACAAAAACACAAGTATGCAGGAATATTGCGTATTAAACGTATAAATACTGCGTAATTCGAGTTGAAAGAGTGTAAACTTACTTGCAACGTGCAACTTTGGTTGAGTTTGTGTTCAGTTTCATATGATGAATGTGCGCATGGAAAAAATGATAAATCGAGAAACTAAAACTCAATTAGTAATGTAAAATATAAAAATATAATTTATTGCAACCATAAAGAGGTGGATGGACATTAAATGAAGCATATTCATTACAAGTTGGTAGACAAATCGTTGACCATGAAATTTGAATTTAAAGAAAACAAGCGACGCAAGTCGCAAATAATTATTTTGCAAATTGGACAGGCGACGCAAACGTTGCAAATAATTATTAATTATTTTTTATGTATATAAATTAAAGTTTAAATGTTTCAATAATGAACATAATTAATTGTTTTTATTGAATTAATTAAGCTTGTTTATTGAAATAATGTAATATCAATTGTTTAATGAACGCGGAAACATTTAAATTTATTTGATCGTTTATATATTGATTACTTTTTAAAAATAATATCTAAGTATATTATTTATTATTGTCTTTTCTATATATTTTTGGCGAATTAATTATTTCTCTTTAATTGATATATATATATAGCTAAAAGATATACATATATATATGGAATATACATATATATATATTATATACAAAACAATATCCGACGAAATATGTGAAATATTTTTATTGATATTACACAAACATGTTTACATATATAAATTATCCATATATATGCATCTCGAACATATCATCATCAGATTTACATTAAATCTGCAGATCTCGATCGACAAATGCAAATGACCGAGGGAGCAGAAGAAGAAATGCAAACCTTGTCCAAGTATTAATTGATTGCTGTTCTTTGACACAGGACAAGGAATACTCATGTAATAACAATAAAACATTTGATCTCTAGTGGTATATGAAATACCTAAAGAATATACGACCATTTGAAGTGGGTCGAACAGATCATAAATATTTCATCATTTCCATATATTTTGAAATAATATCAGCTAAGAGATCATGAAACCAAGAAGAATTTCAATACATGCATAGTTGCTTTTCTTTTTCTTTTTTCCAATGGTCGAAGAATATTTTATTCTTTCTTTTTGTTTTGAAATAATTTCAGCTGAATAATTGGGCATAACAGCTCAAATTATTTCAAAATATAGGGCAAGAAAGATATATATATATATATGTGTGTGTAAAAGAGAGAAACAAATCATGATATGTTGATTGTTAACGTGGGGATTTGTCTATTTATAGATAGATAATGGTAGGTGCAAATTAAATATTAGTAGGTTGGAATTAAATTCTTTTTTCGGCAACGATAGAGTTGTTATTTTGAAGTTACTGGTGACTCGAGGGTCGCCATTTTGAAGTTATTGGTGACGCCAGCGTCGCCAGTTTGAAGTTATTGTTGATTTTTTTTTCTGAATAATATTTCTTTTACAATAATAGATGAGTTGATTACAAGTACTTCAATATGTTAAAAATAAACTGATCGATAAATTAGCAAACATAAGTTTTTCAACCACACTATAATTTAACTATTTTATTAAATATTGGAATTTAGTGTATTAATGTACGAGTTAGCATCTTGACTCGTTGACTTGTACGTACGTTCTTCGTAGTTGCTCCCACCGATGAAGCTCCTTTTCAATCCTTGTTTGCCAAAGATTGTTGCTTTTGCAATCCAGCTTCGACCCTCATCTAAAGAAACCAAAATGAAACCTTCGATATGTATGAAGGTGAAATACCTTAGGCGTATGGATCGACGATTTGTAGTGGGTCAAACATATAAAATAAAGCAATGATCAAGAATATTTTAACATTTTCTTATATTTTGAAATAGTTTCAGCTAAATCGAAGACAAAAAAACGTAAGAATATTTATGCATATGTATTTGTGATTTTTTTTCCTTTTCTGATTAATGTTTCTTTTACAATAATAGACGATTCTATTTCAAAATAGAGGTACGTATTTATAGATAGAGAATTGTAGGTTTGAATTGATTATTTTGGTATTGTGAAATAATTGTGGTAGCTGTGAATTAATTTTTAGTGTGATATGAATTAAATACCGAGGCATATGCATGTTAGTTCAAATACTTTTTAATACCATTCTTTTATAAGAGAACACGCGACGCTGGTGTTGCACATTTTAATAAAATTGCGACTAAGAAACGAAGAGAAACGGCGACAACCATTGTTGTAGCCCTAATCGCGACGTATGAAGTATATGTGTCACGGAATATTTTTGGCGCGCAACTTTTTCCTGACACTTGTCCAATGTGTGTCGCTGAATGTGATTGTAGTGTAGATTTTTCGCGACACTTGCCAAATGCGTGTCGCTGAATATGCTTGGCGCCATATTTTTCGCGACGTTTGTCAATCGTGTGTCATGAAAGATAATTTCTCGCACATTTTAGCGATGTGTTTGCGTCACTGTTTAGTTCAAATAAAGACGACGCACTATGTTTGTGTCGCCTTTAGTTTTTCACGACACAATTTTTTTGGTTCATCGCGCATTTGGTGTCGCCTATTAAGGTTTATGGCGTAGTGAGTAGTGTTTACTATATTTGCATTGTATATTTTTTATTGACATACTTTTTTGCCTTTTCTTATTTTTGTTTTTAGATTAATATATAGTGGTAATTATATGAATTGAGATGTAAAACTCACTATGTTTCTATTAGTAGTAAAAGTTACTATTTTTTTTTTCTGAAGAATGACCTGAATTTGAATCTTTACTCCCAAAAAAAAGAAAAAAAGAAAATATATATATATATATATATATAAACTCACTATGTTCCTCTTAATTTGATGTATTTTTAAATTTAATAAATAAAATTTCCTTTGTCAAGGTTGGTTTAACAAAGATTATAAAAATAATTAAAAAGAGAGAGAAAAAACAAGTGAAGATGTTTTAAGCTGTGTTTTACTGCATGTATTTGAATTGCATGTTATTTTTCTTTTCTTTTTTTGTTGGTTTTTTTGAATCTATTGTGATAACTCTATACATACTTAATGGGAAGGCTTATTATGTTCCCTTCTAGTTAGGTGTACTTTCATTTCTAATTAGTAAATATTATTTTTTATGTTATCATAGTTGAATTAAATTTATTTTAAATTTACTTTTATTTTTATTTTTATTTTATATTTACTTTCACTTTCACACTTACAATTATTTTTAAATCTATTTCTATTTTCATGGTGAAGCTTGTTACTTCTACGTGCGAACATAAGCAAGCACCTCGCTTTTCTTTGTGTGCGCCAATTTGAGGAGAGCCAAGCAATTTCATGTCTTCAAACATAGGAAAAATGAGAGCCAATCATACGACAATGTTTCATGGTGAAGTAACAACTCATGTTATGACATATATTACCAATGAGCTTGTGACACATAACATGGTGCTTAAGCTCTTCAAGCACCTTTAGACTATTTTGACATAGCATTTGAGAATTCATAAATAGCTTTTTAGTGTTAGGATAATTTTTTAAAAGTTCATCAACCTTTTAAAATCTCTCTTCCTTCCCCTTCTATTTTTCTTCTTTCTTTCTTCCCCTATTTTTATACGTGTTTCTAGCATGAAAGAAATGGGTTTTGTACGGAATCAGTTCACAAATTTTGTTTCGTGTGCTTTTTAAGATGTTGGTGAGTTCTACTCGTTGTGCAATCCAGGTCTACTTTGATTCCTTACTTTTTTCAATTGATTGCATTTGCACACCGTTTGAAATTTCAATCTAATCCCATTGAAAATTCCACATTCATTTTTTTTTCTTTTACCCACATTTAGAAACATTTATACGGAATGGGTATTGTACGAATTAATCATTCACGAATTTTTTTTTTTGTGCTTTTTCAGATGTTGATCAGTTCTGCTCGCTTTGCGATCCACGTCTGCTTCAATTCCTTGCTTTCTTTTTTTATCCTCCTTCCATGTGTGTAATTGTTTCTAGTGGCAGCCGGAATTACCTGTGGAATTGCAAACATATATAGAGTTACCTGTGAAAGAGAAAAAGGGCAATAGAAAAAAAATCTCCTTTTTCAAACAAAGGAAGCGTGAGCTGAATATTTTTAGATGACAAGTTAAATATTTTAACAAGTGGCAATAAACTAGTTGAAGTGGTATAGTCTGACATGGTAACTGTGAATACTATTTTATACTTGAATGGTAGTCTCAGATGTTATTCAAAGGTGAACCTCAATTGTGGATACTATTTTACATTTGAAGGGTAGTCTCGGATGCGTTCTGAGTTATTCCAAAGGTGAGTCACAGGATCTTTCCATAGTGCGCTCGGACATTTGTACCTCTGAGATAATGAATACACTAAACCTTCCAAGGAAGTGAAGACACTAAACTTTCCAAGAGAGTGATTAAGATTAATTTGAGGTTCAGAGGTTTGAATTCTTCCAAGAAAGTGATTAAGCTTTCGGATATTCAAAATTACTCAAAATGTTCCAAGTGCACCACATGGATTAATGGGTCTGAAAGTTCGAGCCATAAAGGTATGAAAAAGGTTTCCATGGCAACGGGAGAAGGCAAGAAAGACTTAGACAACAATGTCCGAGAGACATGTCCGAGACAAAAAAGGTTGAGCAAAGTCCAAAGCTTAAATGTGTAAATGATTGAGGCCAACATGTCCGAGGCTCATACGTCCAAGGATTTGACTGAAGTGTCTCAGTATAAAATGTCTTAGCCATCCAGAACATGTGTCTTCTTCGAAACTATCTGAGGCATCTTGAATATGTGTCCAGGATGCTCAAGCTCCACTTCCAAAGCATTCTAACACGTGCTGAAAAGAAAAGAAAAGTCAACTGTAATCGTTCCAAACTCAGTTAATTCTCAGGCAATGATGGAAATTAATCATCATGAAAAGTATTCATTGGACAATTACAAGTTCATAAATGTGTCAAACACAAGGGTATAAGTATGAGGTGAGAGCTGAAAGGTAGAGGATTCTGAAGGAAACATAAACTATTGGAAAATAAGAATTATTCTTTGAATTACATTCTTTTATTTCTTTGATTACTCATACTTGCGATTTTGCACCACTACAGTTTGGCACGCTAGGTAGGGGTTTGTTTGCGTAAATTTCAAAGCACAGATAAATTGAAAAGAGAAAACTTCATGGAGGTCTTAACTGGTAACAATGCAAAACCTAGTATGTTGAACCCAAACCCAAAAAAATCCAACGTCTCGATGCCGACCCTAGAAGAACAACTAGTGGTGATGAAGACGACCATGACAGACATGCAGAACAAGATGAACTCTTTCATGGAACAAACCGAGGAGTTCAACTGGAACATCATTTAACGCTTCTTTGAAAGCCCCGTGTATGGGAACTAAAGGCATGACTTCTCTGTCCCTGTCGTCCCTGTTGTCCCAAAGCATAGTCATGCATAGAGGGGTCACGACGCAACTAGAGGCGTTGCTTTGCGACATGATGCTGCAAATTCCCAAAAGATGATTGAATCAGGCAAGGTGGGAGCTCAGAGTCACACAAACTCTAAACAGTCCCCGGACTAGATCCGAAGCCTAGCAGAAGTACCACAAAAAGGGGGGAAGATTCAGAACAAGAGGCATCATTACGACTTCAGAATCCTCCTAGTTCGCGAGACAAGACCTCTCGATTGAAAAATGAAATAAAAATTTTAGTCCAAGAAGAACTGAAGAGGCAGAGGCACTTGTCCAGTGCAAGTTATGAAGAAATCTTTGTCAAGATTACGATGTCTTTCACCAGGCGAATAAAGAGGGTTGACCCACCAATCCAACTCTCAGTTCCAAGCTTATAACTCTACGACGGCACTGCAGGCCCGAGGAACACATATTGCGCTATCATAATGTGATGGTGCCACTTGGAATATAGGAGGATAGGAGAAAGGCTATGATGTGTAAGATGTTTGGCAAAAGCCTAAAGGGGTTTGTAATGACCTGGTATTACGGACTGAAGCCAAGTTCCATTGAATCTTTTGGAGACCTGTCCAAAACGTTTCTGGGATAGTTTGCCTTTAGCATGAAGGCTAAAATGGAATTGAACCACCTTTTTTATGTTATTCAATGCAGAGAGGAAACTCTAAGGTCCTACACTCAACACTTCAACAATGAGATGCTCGAGGTGACAAACTGCCATGAGTCAATGGCAATACAGGCGCTCAGAAGCGGTCAGGTCAACGGGACCCCATTTTATGACTCATTGACCATGAGAACGCCAATGAAAATGGTTGACGTTCTGAGCTGAATGTTTGAATTTGTGAAGTTGGAAGACGACCGAAGGATGTCAACAAGAGATAGGTCAAAGGAACGATCAGACTGGTATAGGGACACAAGGAGAGAAGTGTCAGCAGTAGAGATGCTAGAGTGTTAGAATCGCTTGGATAACAGACCCCAACCACGAGCATCAACTCCAGTAAAAAAATAGTTCACCTTGATGTTTGTTTGAGAGAGAAACGAAGTGCTCGACTCTTTCAAGCATTATGGGATTAGGTCATCCCCCTCCCAGCTGGTCAAGCATCTAAAATGTCAAAAATATGTGATATGGCCATTCAGAATGCAGGGTGACCCGCGCAACAGGGACAATTCTAAATACTACACTTTCAATGGTGACTACGATCACCTTACCAAGGATTGTATGCATTTAATGCGGGAAGTGAATAAGCTCGTAAAAGAGGGGAACCTGAGAGAGTTTGTCTTAGATGGAGAACAAGACCCAACGGACCAGAAAAGGAAAATGGGAGATCCAAGGTTGGGTGTGAACGAGGATCGGCTAGAGGAAAAGGCTGCGGACTATTCGGTAATCACCATCCACGGAGGATTCGCTGCGAGATAATGGCAGCCAGGAAGAGGCATTTGTAGGCAATCGAGGTAGCAATGGTCGAGTCTTCCAACCGAAGCATCACGAGTCACCTCGATATTACATTTACCAATCAGGACGCCAAAGGTCTACACTTCCCTCACGATGATACCCTCATTATAACGCTGACTATAAATAGGTGCTTCGTCAAAATGATTCTAGCCGATACTAGTAGCTTGGTGGATATAATATTCTTGTCTACACTGAGGTAGATGAAGTTCGATGAAGAGAAGATCGGGAAGGTCACCCTTAATTTAGTTGGCTTCAACGAAGAGCCAAGCATTGTCATTGGAAAAGTCGCCATGCCCGTATCGATACGAGGAAAAACTATATATTCAACAATGATGGTGGTTGATACAAAATTGGCTTACAATGCGATTCTCAGACGGCCGTGGCTAAACGAGATGATGGCAGTTATCTCGACTTTTCACTAGACCATTAAATTTTTGAATGGAAACTGAGTGGAAGTGATCAAGAGCTAGCATAAGGTAGCTCGGTCTTGCTATTTTGAGGCAACCAGAGGGAGGTTCACTGTATCATAGCAATCAAAGAGTCTCCGGGTCCTCATGGTGGAATTGAGTAACGATGACAATGATCAAATTGAGGAGGTGCCGGTTGACCTCGACCACCTAGATCGGACAGTGAGGATCAAAACTTGCTTATCAAACAAAACTAGAAAAATGCTCATTGATTTTCTGAAAGAGAGATCACATTGCTTCGCTTGGGATGCAAGCGATATGCCAGGGATCAACCTAGAAGGTGTCACCCACAAGTTGAACGTAGACCCATCGTTCAAACCAGTTAGGTAAAAGAGAATACCATTTGCTCCAGAAAGGAATCAAGCTATAAATGAAATAGTAAATACACTCATGGAGAATGGGATGGTCAGGGAAGTTTAGTATCCCGATTGGTTGGGAAATTGCGTGGTAGCAAAGAAGAAGAATGGAAAAAATAGGGTATGGATCAATGATTGACTGAATGGTAGAGGCCACAAGATGATGAGCTTCGTGACCGAAAGAGGAATCTATTGCTACAAGGTAATGCCTTTAGGCCTGAAGAACGCTAAAGCCACTTACCAACGTTTGGTAAACAAAATGTTCAAAGATTAGCTAGGAAAAACAATGGAGGTCTACATCGATGATATGTTGGTAAGTCAGAAAAGGCTAAAGATCACCTCGACCACCTGAGGCAGACTTTTGAGGTGCTAGAAAAGTATAACATGAGGTTGAACCCAACTAAGTGCACCTTCGGAGTATCATGAGGAAAGTTTTTAGGGAACATAGTTACTCAGAGGGGAATCAAGGCAAACCTGGCCCAAATCAGGGTCCTAATGAATATGCCCTCACCTCAAAGTAATAAGGATGTAAAGAGACTTAATGGCATAATGGCGACTCTAAGCAGATTCATATCAAGTTTTTTGGATAAATACCACAGATTCTTCAAAATTTTCAAAGGAAAGGCCGCGTTTGATTGGATCGAGGAGTGCGAGAAGGCATTCTAAGACTTGAAGAAGTATCTTGGTTCACCCCCTCTGTTAGTGAAACCACAGCCCAGGGATATCTTACAATTATATTTGGTTGTTTCGGACTACGTTGTGAGTGCAGTACTGAAAAAGTCTGAGTGTAAAGAGCATAAACTGATCTTCTACGTCAATAAAGTTCTCCTGAGTGTCAAGACTTAGTACTCCAACTTAGAGAAGTTAGCTTATGCCCTCGTAGTGTCAGCTCAAAACTTAGACCTTACTTCGAAAGCCACATAATTGAAGTAGTCACGGCTTTTCCCTTTCGGACCGTCCTCCGTAAGCTAGACTTGGCAACACGAATGGCCTCATGGGCCACCGAACTAGGTGCCTTCGATGTAAAGTATATCCTATGAACGACAATGAAGTCATAAGTAATTGCTCATTTCCTTGCGGAGTTCGTTGTAAGCACTTAGGATGTAATGAAGGAGCTCGCCACTTCATCCAAGTGAGAATTGTTCGTAAATGGCTCATCAAATGCCCGAGAAAGCGGGGCTGGTATCTTGCTAAAGAACTCAAAAGGAGACCTACTGGAGCATCCTTTGCATTTTGGTTTCCAAGTTTTGAACAATGAGGCCGAGTATGAGATTTTGATTGCAGGTCTAGGTTTAGCAAACAAGTTCGGAACAACAATGGTAATAATGTCAAGTAACTCCCAATTAGTAGTAAACATCGGACAAAATTTTGTTTAGGCTAAGTACTCTCGGAGGCAGCTTTCCAAGTAGTAACACCGAAGTTTGTTCCTCGAAAGTTAAGAAGGAAGTTTCTTGGTTGAGTCAGCGTTCTAAAAAGAAAAAGAAGCACTAGTACTTCGACGAGTTCCAAAGGGAGATTCGGTCACAAGTGAGTCCATCCGTCAATATTTGGTCTGAAGCGCTTTAAAGCACAAAATTTAAGGAAATCTTTTAAATCTGTTAAAATGATTTCTTTTTCGGAATAGAGACCCGCTTTGATGAGGGCCTCAAGCTTTAGGATTAATTAGAGGTTGAGATATTCAGTCTGGCTAAGGATTTGGATTGATCTACTCCATGACCTGACATGTCACTTCACGGAGTGGGGGCTAACTGTGAATATGTTGTGGTGAAAATTGATAACACGCAAGTGCATGAATCAACAAGTGGTTTATATAAGAAAACTGATATCGATTCCACAAGGAATAATATCTCTAGAATTGAAAATTAATATATTGTTAATCAAATCAATAAAAGTAAAATAGTGTTTTGTTTGAATGATTGTTGTTGAGTAGCAAAGAAATAATTAAAAAGAAGCAATTGTGTAAATAAAACAAGGCAGCGAGGGTAAATAACAAAAATCACAAAGGTTTGATGAAACAAAGATTATGACTTCACCATTATTACTCCTATTTAGCCTTAATGCATGATAAATTCATAAGGTTAACCTCTTTTTGACCAAAAGTAACTAAAAGTTGATTTCTCAATGCATTCTAGTCCAGTAAGCACAATGTATTTAATTATCTATAATCTAAATACCAAAATTTAAACCTAAGACATGCAAACCCAATAAGCTCTTGTCAAAGCTGTTACTAAGGCATGCAATACTCCTATAACCATGAATTTCATTACCCATCCATATTATATCATTTATTCCTAAGCCAATATAATATTAGATCTATCCACCTTTTCATGGAAGCATTAAGAACTACAATGAAATATTAACTATGAATATGAATTAAAACCAAACATGCATTAAAAACTAAATAGTCATAATAGAGCTACATCATAATTCTTATAGAAATTTAGTTACACATTTTTTTAAGAATATCCATCAAATATTCTAAAGAAAACATAAATCAAATAACAAAAAAATTGAGAATAGAGAAACAAATCCATTAGTTGATGGTTGCCGAATTTGGTTTCCAATCCTCCTTCTATTGCTTCTCTAAAATATGCTTTAAGAACAAAGTTGAGATCATCCATAAGTACTGGCCAAAAATCCTCTTTGATCAAGAACTAGTGTGTAGCCGAAATCTCCTTTGTAGAAACCCTCAAAACTAAAATAAAAACCTAAAACTCCAGACCTTAGAACTTCTGAATTTCTCCCTTGTAACCATGTAACTTGATGTCTGAAAGAATTGTGAATGAGTGAATAAGTGAATTAATAATGCTTCAAGATGCATGGTATTTATAGAAAAAGTTATAATAGTTAAACTAGGAAAACCCTAGAGTTATTATCTAACCCTAAATCTAATTCCAATCTAATAAGAGATTATTTATTATCACAATCAAATCTCCTATTTTTTCTTCATATGGCTGGCCTTATAGGGCTATTTAGGTCCTTGGTGTCTCACATTCACACTTATAACGAAACAATCCAAATCTCTTTAGGAATTCAATTTCTCTATAATTCTAATTCTCTAATTATTATTCCAATTAATATAATTAGAATAATATAACCTCTCATGTGGCATATGATGGGGCAATAAATGTACATCTGGCTGGAGAGTGATGATGTGGCAGTCCATGCATATGTGTCATCCTACTAGGCAAAGACACTTT
Source organism: Ochetophila trinervis (assembly GCA_003254975.1). Lineage (NCBI taxonomy): Eukaryota > Viridiplantae > Streptophyta > Magnoliopsida > Rosales > Rhamnaceae > Ochetophila > Ochetophila trinervis. Next base: position 25,136 of record QANX01005055.1, read on the forward strand.
CTTTTTATATCTTCAATGTTCTGTCAGGCAGATTCCAAGTACACTTTTGATAACCAAATGAACTCTAAATTCACCAATTCTAGTTGAAAACGTTAGATTTATGTCTTATCTTTTCAAAAATATCTTGATCGCACAAAATGGACATCTGGAAGAAATTCAAATTCTAATTTTCTCAAGTTAGTGTAAGTCTGCAGCAACTGCTAATAATGTTGATATTCTAAATCAAACTGGTACTGATTGGATAATCCAATTGTAATGAAACTTTTCAAAATTGAACCTTAATAAATCAGGAATCATTTTCAACTGAAATCACATAAAACATCCATGTGTAGCTCTAGATATATTTTCTCAGTAAAGATTGCGCATAAATACAATAAATTTCAGTATTTACTATTCTTTCTCTAAAAATAGAAAAATACAATAATTTAGTATGTTTCATTAATAATTAACTCCAAACTAACTAAAATCCAATATAAAATATGGCATAAAAATATTAACCATTTATGCCTATCAGAATACTATTTTATACCTAAAGAGTAGTCTTGGATGTTTTCTGTGGGTGAGCCTCAATTGTGGATGTTATTGTACATCCAAAGGGTAGTCTCGGATGTGTTACGAGTTATTCCGAGGGTGAGTCCTAGACGCCTTTCATAGTGCGCTCAAACATTCATACCTTTGAGATAATGAAGACATTAAACTTTCTGAAAGAGTGAAGATACTAAACCTTTCGAGGGAGTGATTAAGATTAATTTAAGGCTCAAAGGTAAGAAACATTCCAAGGGAGTGATTAAGCTTTCAAACATTCGAAGTTACTCTAAACTATCCGAGTGAGCTAAGTGGATTAACGGGTTTGAAAGTCCGAGACATAAATGTATGAAAAAGGTTTCTGAGGCAATGGGCAAAAGCAAGAAAGACTAAGACAATAACGTCCGAGACATATGTACGAGACAAGAAAGGTTGAGGAAAGTCCAAAGCTAAAATGTGTAAATGACTGGGGCCAAAATGTCCGAGGTTCATACGTCCGAGGATTCGACTGAACTGTTTTAGTATAAAATATTCGAGCCATGCTAAACATGTGTCTCATTTCTAACTATCCAAGGCATCTTGAATACGTATATAGGATGCTCAAACGCCACTTCTGAAGCATTCTAACACGTGCTAAAAGGAGGTGAAACTCCAACTATAATCGCTCCGAGCTCAGTTAATTCTCAGGTAATCATGGAAATTAATCATCATCAAGAGCATTCATTGGATAGTTACAAGTTCATAAAGGCGTCAGACACAAGGGTATAAATAAGATGTGAAAGCTGAAAGGTAAAGGATTCCAATGGACACATAAACTATTAGAAAACAAGAGTTACACTTTGAATTACATTATCTTCTTTCTTTGAATTATTCAATACTTGCGATTTTGCACCACAACAGTAACACGATCTTATGCAAGAATTTCTCCACTAAGTGAGCAATCTGGTTCTATGCAACAATATTATATATGTCTTTGTATATATGTAAATTATCATATTTGGATTATCCAAATTTTAACAAAATCTTGTATTCATACATGAGCACGTATAATTCATCAATGAAAACCGTATATAATTTAGTGAAAATCCACGGTAATTGGATTTTGTTAAAATCTTTTTTTTTTTTGATAAATTATTTTGTTAAAATCTTGATATCAAGATGAGAAAACAATTATATATAAGGGTTATTGTCGCTTTGGATTTCTAAACAATGTGGTAATTTACGTTTTCTTCTTTAAATTTTTTTTTTCTCACTTTTATCTTAAAACTTGACTTTTGGTATCATAGTAAGTCCTTTCCTCGTTTCCATCAATTATTCCTCATTAAGTTCACGTGCAACTCACGTAGGAGCTTTTTCAAAGGCAAAAATGTCATTTCACACCATTTTCCTTCCTTTCTCTTGTTTCTCTTTCTCGATATTGATTTGTCCCAAAACCCAACTCATTTTCTCTTAGCTTTTAAGAAAGAAAACTTAGAAATTATTTTTGCTTTCGCTCAAATTAGGCATCTGTTGCAATTGATGGCCGAATGAGGAGGAGAGCGTGGTGTCTTTGGCCATGGACTCGACAGAGGAGACGCAGGGGTGACTGCAGCTCTGGTGGTCATAGCAAAGCTAGTGGCCACTGTGAAATAGAAGAAAAAAAGGGCGAGATCTTTCCCCGAGCAGATCTATCTCCATGCCCGTACAGAAGCAAACCAGAGGATGATTCCAGCGCCTTATGGAGCTGGAATTGTTGCGGCTAGGGTAGCTAAAAAAGTTTAGCAAGTTTATGGAATTGAGGACATTTTCACTTTCTCTAAGGTATCCACCAAGGCTCTCAGAAAATTTGTCAAGGTTGGATCTACACCCGCTATTGAGTTTCGTGATTTATGGATCCATATTTTGCTTGAGTCTTTCCTACGTTCATGCTATTCATAATTGATACTTATAATCATCATTTGGAAAACCCAGAAATCATATTAGAAATGAGAAATTTTTTTTAAAGTGAATTTTGATTTTGGATTAGTTTCTGGTTTATTTAAATTCTATGGTGTGAAACTCCATATTTTTTACAGTCAACATTTGATTGATTGTTGAAGACTTATGGGTTCTTTACACCTAAGTTTTGGAAGGAGACTTGGTTCATGAAATCATAATTCCAAGAGCATACAAATATTTTGGAAAAGCCAACTAGGAAACTACATCTTCCCGAGAATACTGAAAGGACTGATGCTTAATTTCGGGTTTTAGAAAATCATGCTGTGGAACAAAAAGGATATTTTCTCAGCGTTGTTTTTAACTCATACTTCACTTTTTTTTTTTTACTGTTTCACTTTGATTTTTTTATTATTATGCTTATTGAGTTTTAAAATGGGGATGTATATGGATTTTAAAAAGGTTTAAAAATTTAGATATATTTAATTCAAATTTCTATGAGTCTTTAAAAAATATAAGTGTAATTTGTATATCCATAAAAATCTAAAAGTATTGAATTGATACTTTTTAAAAGTCAATACAAATTTTGAAATATTTAAAATGTTATTGATTTTTTTAGAATTTTATAAGATTTTGAAGTGAATTTTATGCGTAAAAGAGCTCATTACAAATCCAACTTCTAATAAAAACGAAGTCACTTTTCTATCACGATCAAAAGAGAGTGCTTCTTTATTCAACAAGATGGAAAAGGTCTTTATAGCTAAATATGACCATTATAAAAGAGAAAACAAACAAATAATGGGAGTGAAGAGAAGAAAACAAACAAATAAGTATGAAAGAACTGAAAAATCAATCACAATTTAAATATGTTGTTCACAAAAATAAAATAAATCTTAATAAAAATATACATTGAAAGTCTCTATTACCCATAAAATGATTCTAGAAAATAATATAGGCAAAGATATCCTAGCTATGCTGGCATTCCTTAAACTTGAGATCTAATCAAGTTGTTAAAAATAATAAGAAGAAAAAATACAAAAAGAATTCAAATAAAACCCAAAATGGGCAAAAAAAACTGGCCTCATAAAAACCTAAATGCAGAAAAATTCCAGTGCAAAAAAATGCAAAAAAAGAAAAGAAAAGAGAGTACCAGTAAAAATAAAAACCTGTAATACATAATTCCTTAATCAACAAAACTGAAAGTTATGAAGCCCTGAAATATCATCGCGATAAGTAGAAGCACAAAAAATCTAGAAGATCCAAACTCCAAAAATCAGAAGCCTCCAAAACTGCCTCTTTTGACAGAATATCAGCTACCTTATTTCTCTCTCAATAGATATGTGTCAAATTGAAAGAAATAGACCTAATATAATGCAAACAATTCAAAAACTAAGCTCTAAGTTGAACAACCATATCCTGAAAAGAAAACAATTGAACTATATACACAGAATCACATTCTAACCAAAGGTGCTTCCGCCGATTCTGCATAGCTACTTCCAAAGTGAAAATAGCAGCATCAAATTCTGCTTTATAAGCATAAGGCGGACCTAGAAAAACAATATAATCCCCACGAACAAAACCATACTATTTCTAAAAATTTCTCCACTACCTCCCAAACCCAGTGAATCCAAAGCAGCCCTATCAGTATTCACTTTCCATCAACAGAAGGCAAAAGTGACCAAAACACCGTACTAATATGAGGGGGCTTTTAGTAAAGAAGGCAACACGCCTAGCCTCTGTAGAACAGACAAATCCAAAACTGTATTATGCATCCTACCATGCTGCAAAGAATTTGCTTTTGAAATCATAGTTGATAACGAAGCAAAAGATCTAGCTATTGGAATCAAGTTATCCTGAAAAATTAATTGATTTTGAGAATACCAAATGATGGTAAAAGTCAAAACGACTGCAGCATGCAGTAAATTAGCCCCCCTTAACCACTATGCTTCCAAACAACACACAGAGAAAAAGATCTAACGGAGGCTCATAATCCCTGAAAGAAACTTGGAATTGTACTCAAGAAAACCCCACAAAGCCCTGGCAAAAGGACAAGCCAAAAACAAGTGATGAATAGATTATGACTCCCGCATACAAAAATTGCAATGATAGGGCAACAATGAACCTCGTTCGCAAAGCACACTATCTACCGAGACCTTTCCATAAAACAATATCCAACAAAATATAGCACGAGAATGAGGAATAAAAGGCTGCCAAATATATTTTTCCATCTAGCCGGTTGCAGCAAATAAGTTAAATAACCATACATACCTTTGCATGTAACCGCACCATAAATAGAATGTGACCACACCAAGTGTTCCAAACTATATCTCTGCTAACCACAACTTTTCGAATACAATCAGAAAGCCCCGAGAAACTATCCTTAAAACCCTCCGGGAAAACCCATTTACCCTGACCATCTAACCAATCTGAAACGCTGGAATTCAAATCCCAAACAGAAAAATCAACCTCCAAAAAATTAAAAAGAGAATCTCCTAACCAATTATCCTTCCAAAAAAGCACATCAAAATCACTCCCAGCTATCCACCTACATTGTGGATAAATTAAAATCTTATGGCCGGCCATATAGAAGAATGAAGCTAGTAACCCTTGTTAAATTTTCCTGTGTACCTAGCTCAAAAATATGGGTAAAAAAAATAAGCATCTGACATAACTATCCAAGTAATCTTACTCAAAAGAGCTTGATTAAAAAGAATTAAATTTTTAATACCAAGGCCCCCAAAATGTCTAGACACAGCAATTTTTCCAGGCCATAGTAACCAACTGCTTAGTTATAATGCAACCAGACTAAATAAAATTCCAAATGGCTTTATTCAACAACTTCAACAGAGAAACTAGTCATTTATAGACACTGAAAGTATGCACCAACTTATAAGTTATAACAGAATTAACTAGACAAACCCGCCCAACAAAAGACAATGTTCATCCCTTCCAAATCTCCAGTTTACTCAAGATAGCATTAGCAATCGGCCTCAAAACTGTCACCTTAGGAGCATCCGAAATAGAGAAAAACCCAAATAGCAAAAAGTCAGGTTGCATCTTCATTCCCACCACTGAGCTTAACCTCAAGCGTCCAACATCAGAAACAGCCCTCCCAAAATACATAAAAGACTTCTCCCAACTAACTAGCTTACCCGAAAGTCTACCATAATCAGAGCGAAAACTCACAATATTTTTAACATTCTGGGAATTGTAATGACAAAAAAGTAAAATGTCATCAGCATAAAAAAGATGAGTAAGGGCAAAAGTAGATATGTTAGCTGTCATAGGATATAAATCATTTCTAGTAACCATCCTCGTGACAGAATGACTGAGAAAATCCTCTGCAAAACCAAAAAGAATAGGGCTTTACTCCCTTAACGAACACCCCTCGAGCAAGAAAAATAATCCATCGGTGAGCCATTCATCAAAACTAACACCCTAGTCGAAAGTAAAATATGATGTATCCAATCACAAAACTTTGCAATTTACCCAAAACTATGAAAAATCTTCAAAAGAAATTCCCAACTCAAAGTGTCAAAAGATCTACGAATGTCTATCTTAAGTGCCACATTACCACCATAAGACTGTTTATCTAAAATATTAACACACTTAGAAACAGTGACAATACAATTACTAATATTACGCCCCTTCACAAAACTGAACAATTGAGGAGAAAGAATTCTAACAGCTATCAAAGCTAACCGATCAGCACTGATTTTAGTAATTATCATATATAATGTAATTATATACATAAATATAAATATTATGACGTGCTTTATGTCAAAACGAAGTAAAGAGAACATGATTCGCCATATTAAAATGGCCAGTTTAAAAGCATAAGAGAATATTAATGGCATGCTAAGAAGAGATGGCTTTTTTAATTTTATTTTTTATTTTTTTATAATCAACCAAAAAGATAGGGCTAGTAAGTTTAATGACATTATTATAAAAATAAAATTATTATTAGAAAAATAAAATTTTGATAAAAAAATATAACGAGAACTCTATCAAAATCTATTAAATTTTATAAAATGTACACTGAACTCCATTAAACTCTGTAATATTCTTAAAAAATCAATATGGAGTCTAGAGAAAATAATTAAATTCTAAAAAATTCTTTAATGTCATTAATTCCTTTAAAATATATCAATTTTTTTTGTTTAATACATCCTCCACATAACCATTTGTTTTTTAGGCATCTGTTACTGTTTCCTTTCATCCTCCGATAAATCTGGTTTATTTTTATTATTTTTTTTTTCATTTCTCCATTTGTTGGTGTATTTTGTTATTGATTTTCGTTGTTTGCTTTCTGAAAATGAGTTGGATTTTGGGACAAGTCACTCCCGAGAGAGGGAAAAAAGGAAAAGAGAGAGAAATGATGCAAAATGCTCTTTAAAAAACAATAATGTGAGTTGTGCATGCATTTAATGGGAAAAAATGGATGGAAGCGAAGACAACAATTTACGGCAAAATCAGATATTGAGTACGAGGACAAAGGTGAGAGAAAAAAAAAATTTAAGATAAAAACGCGAACCGCGACATAAACAATAACCCTATATATAATTGTCATTGCAAACTGAGCAAACGAAGCAGTTAAAGTGGGTAGTGCATTGATCCTCTCTCATATTAATATCTCTTGTTTTGCATTCTCTTTTATAATTGGCATAAGAACGCAGTTTCTGTCTCTGTTGATCTAATGAAGTCATTTTGTATTCCACCTTGGTTGAATTCCTCATTGATTGGTTGTATCCAATTTAGATGGAAAATTTTCATATACCACTGCTAGCTAGGTAGACTAATAATTGACTTTAAAAAAAGCTAGATAGACTGATTTTTCCCATAAATATATATAATATGCACTTTAATTTTGAATAAAGTAATTCACCATTTTATTATAAAATAACTAAGGAAAGACGTATCTTTTTTTCCCAAAATATATATCTGGCTCAGAACAATTAATTATTCATCACTGTCCTCACAAGTGTCCTTGCTTCACTTAACATTTTGTTAATTTATATCCTGGAGGGTATTCGAAGCTTGCCAACCTTACCACTTTAACACGATGGAATTGCATAATTCTTGTCCGATTATATAATTATTTGCAATGTGTGCCTCATATACAGGAAGCATACCCATTCACCAAAAAAAAAGAGGAAGCATACCCATATGATGTAAATCCAATGAAAGCATGTAAAGACAAACAAGATATGGAATCAAAAAAACAATATTAATGAATGATAGAAAGTACGTCTTAGTTGTTGTCCATGTGAGGAAGGGTGAGGCCTCATGATTAGTAATTGATAGTATTAGAAAAAAACAGCATATTCATCATGAAAAAATGGGACAATCAATTGAAGAGATAAAAGTAAACTTACCAATGCAATATATATTTATAAAGCTATTTTCCCATACAAAATTAGTCAAGAATTTATCATTAATAGTTATTATTAATGATGAATATATCATTAATCGTACATATAAGCTAGTGATATTACTGTATGAATTTCATCTGGAATCTTTGATTGATAAATCATATATATATATATATATATGTATATAAACATTTTGTTGTAACAAATTATGACCCAAAAGACTTCTTAAAATAATATTGATTCAACAATTCCCAATATTTTAAAGTGTTTTGCATGCATTTCGAAGGTGTCTTCTTTTGAGGAGTTCCCAAGGAATTGTAAAACCCAACTGGAAACTGGCATAACTCACACAAGCATATACCAGTGAGAAAATTCTGATTGCTAACCAATTATTCTACATATTTGTTTGTTTGTTTTTATTTTTCATATTTTTTTTAAAGAATTGGTATTTGGGTCAAGTCTATTTTTTATTTACTAGAATTTAGATATTTAATTGGTTGGGCCAATTTTATCTATTCATTAATACATTAACAACAAGAACTTTATTCAAAGCTAAAGGAATATGAGTCTCTCAAAAAAAAAAAAAAAAAAAAAAACTCCTACTGAAATGAAATTTAGATATCATGATGAGTAAGATTAACCAAGTGATGTGTCTTTCACATCTACACTTTAGGTTGTGGGTTCAAATATTATTGTAATCCTTTTTAAAAAATTTAAACTTTTGAAATTAGTGATGATTTAATTAGATTTCATTTAGAAAAAAAATTATAAAAAGATGAATTCCTTACTTATTTTCATGAAAAGAAAAATATGGATTTACATTTTATTTAGTTCTATATTATACTTTTATTTTGAAAAAATATAAACTAAAAATCCCTTAATTTTACCTTCTTCCTAACGGATTTAAAACTCGAAACTCCAAATATAGCCAAAATAAAGTTGAGATTTGGTCTGTTTTAGTGCACAAAGAAAATGTTAGTGCCTTGCAATTTTTGTGCAGCTGCTTCTATTTATATCCCAGATTGGCAGATTCCCTGGCAGAATATTTCTAGAACAACTTAGACTGCACTGATGTCTTTTTGTTCCCTACTTTGCAATGGTGAAAAAAAAAATCCCATTCGACTATTTTTTTTCTTTTCTTTTTCTTTACCTTTTTATACTTTCTTTAATTGGCATCCTAGAAAGCATTGCCCTTGAAAGGCACAAAGTTGTGCATTGAGAAATACTAGGAAGGTGGTGGGGGACCTAAAGCAAGAGGTTGTGCTTATAATGTCTCTTAAGGCTAATGCAGGCAAAAGTATTGGTTCCAACTGATAGAACTTGAGAACTTGTATTAGGTACATGGTCAACAAAGCAAGCGAAATTAATTGTCAAAAGCAAATAATTTCTTCTTTTTATAAATTAGTGAATTGATAGATAAAATAATTAATCCACATTTGCATCCTCATAATATTATAGGCCCTAGAGTGGTAAAGCACCTTTAAAGGATAAGAAATCGAGCCTCATACGTGTAAAGTATGTAAATTGAACATCAATGTTCAAATCATAAATTCTATGCTAATAAGTATTTGATATTAAGTTATGATCTGTACCATTGAATTTTAGGATTATGTTGCGTTTTCATCTGTTTTATAAATTTAGACTGAGAATAAATTAATTCAACTATATATATATAATTACTCATATTAATGTAAAGGACTCAAATTGTGACAAGTAGATCGAGTTATATATTTTTAAGACAGCAAATTATTGAAATTTCTAGTTGAAATATATTTTTTATTTTGTTAGGAGGAAAAATTATGATTAGATTGATCATAATTTGATATATTTATCAACATCCATATTGGTTTAAGTTTTTTGAACAAGCAAATAAAATAATGTGGCATCAATTGTCATAAAAAAAATAAAAAAATAAAAAAAAAGTTGATAAACTTTTTTAAACTTTGTCCATCCATTTTTTCTTATAAAATATGTTATGGTGTATATAGTAAGAGATTTATCTTTGTCTTTGATTGGTGAAACATTAAAAATTACTCTAAATAGTTTTCTTTCGTGCCTCCATTTGGTTACTGTGATCAAAGTTGGTGGAATATGAAATTTATTAAAATAGTATAGTTTCTATGCATTTGGACAATATTTTGGAAGTGGAAAATGCATGAGTTCGTGCATGAGGAAACTTAATTATTCCCTAAATTTGAGAAATTTTAGGAGAAAAGTAGTTGCTTCATAATGTATTATTGGAAAATTAGGCCAAGATTTTTTTTTTTTTTTTATGACAATCTTGCCTTTATTTCTAACAGACATTATTTTTTAGTTATATTTAGGTCCTATATTTTTCCATTACTAACCCTTAGGAAAGGAAACTGATTTTTTAAAAACTAATTTTGAAAATACAGTTTTCCTCTAAGCTTTAGCCACCAACCAAACGAGCCTAAGACTATCATATTGTAAGGAATGCATTTTGCATCAAGATATTATGCCTCCATTTATTTTTCTATTCCCTATCTCACCAACAGTTTAATGACACATCATCAATTAGTTTATATTAGTTGCTAGCAAACTTCACACCTCATAGGATATTCAATTCAAAAACTAATAGAGTTAATACAAGTCAAGATATATTCAATTTAAATTTTAATAATTTTATAAAAGTCTATTAAAATATAAGTGTATTGAAATTAAGACTTTCAAAAAATCTTTTAAAATTTAAAAGTATTCAAAAATTATTAACTTTAAAGAATTTTAAAAAAAATGATGGACTTTAATAGATTTCATAAGATTTTAAAAGAATAATTGTGATTAAAAATATATAACTAAAATTCTACACATTTTTCATGAATTTTATTGAATTTTTATAAATTATGTATAAAATCCATGCAATCCATAATTTTTTTTAAATCTATAATTTGATTTAAATCAATTAAACTGTAAATTAAAAACATCCCTAAAACTGTTTCTTTTTTTAAAATATTTTTTTTTGGGAGATTATAATATATTCTAAACTAAAGAGGAAAAGTACTATTGTGGGAGAGATGGAGATACTTTAAATTAAAAGTGGGCTGGGATTTTTTAATTACTAGCATACATTTAATTATGATGAAAAATGCTAAGATATCAAATGTTGAGTTGAATAATGCTAAAAATATCACTTAGTTTACCAATAAATTTATCATGTATACATATGTCATTATTTGATTGACTCGTATTTAATTACACTTTAATTTTTTTTAAAATTTACTTATCTATATTTAAATTATAATGATATATCAGCCAATAAAATAATAGCATATATATAGATGATAGATTTATTGATAGACTAAATAATATCTCTAACATTACTATATTGAGTTTTATGTTTATCATTTCACCAATTAGGTATTTTAGAGCTGTGTTCGGAAATGTTTTCTAAAACTATTTTTATAAATAAATTTGTAGAATGAAAATGGAAAATTTGATTATTTTTAAAATTTAAAAACATATGTGGTAATGTATTTAAAATTATTTTTTGAAAATAAAAATGGTAAAATCAGGTCTGGTAAATCAATATTAAAAATGATATATATCTACATGGAAAAAAAATATTTGTTATTGGAAAATGGTAAATATTTTTTTTTATATTTGTATCCAATATAAGTTAAATATGGTATATGTCTATAAAAAAGCTTTTTAAGGTTATACATATCGAATTCAGGTGCTTCGCAGGGCTATATATATGTACACACACTATATTAGCTTTTTAAATTGATATTGATTTTTCTATAGATAATACCTACAAGTCTCGCTTCTCCCTTTGACAAACCTAAATACAAAAACCAACCTGCATGATTTATATGACCGAAAGCTATCAAAAAGTTCTGCAAAATCTAAAATAATTTTGATAGTATAACAGATTTGTCTTAATTAATAATAACGCCCGAAGAGCCGGATGTGAGAGGAGAAAGCAAACACTAGTGTTTGATGCTTTTGTAGCTTTTTAAAATCTCGAAACTTTTTGTGCGGCAACCCCACTTTGCCACTACGAAATTAAATCTTTTGCTTCATAGTAAAGCTTAATATTCCTAAAGGATCAATAACCAAAAACATTTATCCAAAAGAAGAATTTAAAGTCCTATATAAAGACTGATAGAAAAAATGCCATAAAGATCTTATAAAAATTAAAAGAGGCAACATCGGATCCCAACGGCTTTTTTTTTTATTAAAAATAGACGTTAGTTTTAATAATTACAATATATTTTATCCAAAAATATTTACAATATATTTTAAACTAAAGAATTAGTTTTTTTAGTTTACCAAAAAAAAAAAAGAATTAGTTTTTTTTTTTAAGAAAGTCTGTTATACTTACAGACATAATTTTGATAGTATAACAGATTTGTCTTAAACTAAAGAATTAGTTATTTTTTATTCTTTTTAAAGATTACAATATATTAAACTAAAGAAGAAGATGAATTATATATCCAAAAAAAAATAGAGAAAAAAATATTTCATTTCAAACTCGAATGTAGGCTTAAACACTGTCAAACATGTTGTATGGATTCAAAATAGTACTACTATACTAATAATAATAATATTGTTATGAACACAAAACAAAGTAATACTATTATCAAAATATTTACCAAAAAAAGTTCATGTGGCAAATAATGTGTTACGAACTGACGTTAATTTATAACAATATGAAACTTCTCTGAAAAGTAAGAACATAATCAAACATAAAGTACAGAGAACTCAAACTCGGAAAAGAAAACTTCCAAAAATCTTATTTTGTATGGAAAACCAATATGTTACAACCCAAACAACTACACCTTATATACTAATTGTATGGGTAAAATTATTCACCTCCAGATATCATCGTTTAAGCTGAGCTAGGCTTAGGGGTGTACAAAAATTCGTCAACCCAACCCAACCCGGCCGATCCAACCCAACCCAACCCAATCCATTGAAAAATCTGAATTTTTGGGTTGGGTTGGGTTGGATGATATCTAACCCGCTAACTTCGGGTTGGGTTAGGTTGGGTGGTGAAAAAACCCGATTAACCCGACCCAACCCGTATATATATTAAAAAAAAAAATTCCCCCCCCCCCCTCTCTCTTTCAATTTTCCATTTGTGATTTTGAATTCCTAATTCAATTACTATATTGTATTTCAATTCTTCATTTGTGATTTTTTTATTTTTTTTTTCAAAAAATATATATGCTCTACTAATGTTTTTTACTTCCGAAATGCATGTCATTGATGTCATAAAAGCAATTTGTTTTTCTTGTTAAACTCATAATTAAAAGGAAGTGAGTGAAAAAATGAATGAATGAATTTTTTTCCGATTTGAACAACCTGTAAACAATGCCTTATTAATTGATTTATATAAAATCTAATAAGAATTTGATATCTCGAGTATTCATTTTTATGCTAAAATGTTGCAACCAATCCAATATGGGAAACTTGAAAATGATATTGCTTTCTTGTAACTTTTCTGTGACCTGAATAAAGAAATATATACTAATGTTTAATTAATTTTATTTACTTAATCAAATTAATATTGTTTAATATATACTATTTGTAGTTTTTTGCATTATAATAGTTCATGCAATTTATTTTTGCAAAAATAAAGTGGAATGGAGTTAAGTTATTGACTAAAATTTAATTTATTAAAAAATTAATTTTGACTAAATTAAAGATAAATTAACCCGATCAACCCGACCAACCCAACCCGCACTCTATGGGTTGGGTTGGATTGGGTTTGTTCTCTGTTTGGGTTGGGTTGGGTTATAATATAAAAAATCCGCACTCTATGGGTTGGGTTGATTTTTTTTAAAAATCCGGCCAACCCAACTCGTGTACACCCCTAGCTAGGCTCCTTCGTTATGAATATCTGAGAGATCATAAACAGTCTAAACCAATCAAAGGGACCATCACTGGTCCAACTACCCGAACTATTCGAGCCCACGACTCAGCCAAATGTCAAAAAACAAAGGCAAAGCCCTCTACATGTCTAAGATTATTTCAACACGGACAGTTCGATTCTCACGTTTACATGGCGACACATTAAAATGTCAAGGTATACAAAAAATCCTAATACATTCACAAAGTTCTGTGTTCTAGCCCATTAAAGTTGGGGGCTGGTTACTTTGTCACAAGGAAAATACATGCTAGAGTTATATAAGTTTCCTTATCAACCTCTCTTAATGTACGTTACGCAACAAAATACACCCACATCTCACTCTAAAAAATTCTAGCATTCAGAGCAACCAATTGACTTGAGCATCAAAGTATTTTTGGCAAGTACCAAACTGGTACTCAAGAGATCGTCACGTTTTAATTGTTTTGAAGGTTTATATCACATCATACACTAGATATACGACAAAAAATGGTGGTGCATAATCATGTTTCAACAGTTTGGCACGCTACATATGGGTATTTTCACATTCTTCAATGTGACTATACCTCAAAAAGAAAATAAATTTTGTATCAATCATTATTGTTGGAGTTGCAATTCACAACATCAATGGCCACCTAATATGACGACAATACCCATATCCTTCTCAACTTCCCACTCAAGAGAAACATACCATGGCACGTCGATTATAAAGATCTACAAGGCAAGATCGTCTCTCTCGTTGTTGCAAACAAAAAATTCAAAAAGGCAAGCATGGAGATCATGTAACAGCTGAAGCAAGCTTTTCCCCAGTGTTCAATGTTGTCCCTTGAAGTATCCACACATCCCAGCCAACGATCTCTAGTTCTGAAAAGCGACAGAGACAACATCAAGTAGAGCACAATTGAGGAAAACTGGGAAGTAATCAATGAGATCAGGGAGAATGGAGGCTAGGAGATCATGTTAGACCATAAAGAACTCTAGTCAATTGTCATAGTAGTAAAGTCATATTCCAAAAGAGGCTCACCAACAAAAGTCTTGGAAAAGAAGACATGTTCGATTTATGGGAGACAAATCCTAGGAAAAACAGGAGTCTCAATCATGAAAAGTAATTTCAGGAATGGGAGACCACTCAAATTAATAAGAAGTTGAGAAGAGGAAAGGTAGAGAAAGAAAACTTGAAAGAGCTGATTCAAGAGGCAATGAAAAAGTATAAAGGAAAAGATCATTCATTTGACAATGATTGGATCACTAACTTTGTGCAAACACGTTTCGTAAGGTGGATAGTCAAGACAAATCCCTCGTCTTAGTTTGTTGCTTTCATGTTTGAACTATTTGATGGAATAACTGATCCAACATAACATGTGACTCAAAATTATAATGCCATAATATTTCTGCTCGAACTCTCATAAAATCGAATTGAAACAGTGATGTGCAAAGTCTTTGCTACCAGTCTAAAAAAAGAAACATTGGCATGGTTCAATTGTATAAAGGACGATTCCATTAAGTCTTTTGATGAATTAGTTAAGCAATTCAGAGCTCAATCGCCTCAAGCATGTAGGTAAAAAATGAGGCCAACCACTTGTTCACCGTCACACATAAGAATAGATAAACTTTAAAAAGCTATACATAACGGTTGAACAAGGAAAAGATTAGAATCATGAACTGCAACAAGCCAATTGCAGTGGAAGCTTTTCAGAAGGGTTTGATCCGATAAAGACCTTTGTACAACTCTCTCACAAAGAAGATGCCTAAGTCAATGATTGAAGCACTATAACAGGCAAATAAATACATCACCTTGGAAGATGGCAGAAAGTATGAAAGGAAAGAAAAGCACAGGGATATAAAGAGAGAGAATGCAGTTATTGATGTGTCTGAGCTTAAGCCACTGCAAAGATCAAGATAAGGAAGAGCGTCTCGAGTCAATACAACCGAAGCTTAGAAGGGCAATCAAAAGAATAATGGCTCAGAGGGCAGCAATATTGAATGTGAAGGAAGACCAAGACTATTTGACAAGGAAGATTATGGATTATATAGTTGATAGCACTCAACCAACAGATAAGTTGAAAGCTTAGAAATTGATAATGAAAGTTTCAAAAAACTACATGTTCGGAGGAAAGCTATAGAAAATATCATACTCGAGATCTCTACTCAAATATCTTGACCCTAGGGCAGCTATGAAAGTCAACGCAAAAATGCACAAGAAACATTATGGCAACCAATCAAGCGGAAGATCAATGGCTCAGCGAATAATGATGCAAGGACTACACCAGAGGCTACAAGAAATGCCTAAGATTTGCTCTGCTAGGAGCAGCTACAATCAATGTCTGAGCTTAGCTAGGCTCTCTCATCACAAACATCTGAGAGATCATGAACGATCAACACTAGTTAAAGAGACCCTCACCGATCTAACTATTATGTTTGTTCGAACCAGCTGATCCCACGAGTCAGCAAACTATTAGAAAGAAAAGGCAGAGCTCCCTACACATCTAAGGCTATTTTGACACGATATATCCAAGCCTAATTTTCACACGTCTCATTCCTAAATGGAGGCACATCTAAGGGTCTACGTATGCCAAAAACCCTGATACCATCATATGACTATGAGATCCAATGCATTAGGGTTGGAAGTCGGTTTCCTTGTCTTTTCATTATTAGCCTCTTTTCGGGTGCACTACACAGCACAACACATGCACATCCTACTTCCAAAAGTCCTAGCATTCAAAGCACTCAACTGACTTGAAAGGCGGAGTGTGTTTGCCCGGTACCACACCCCCACAGATTTTCACGGTCTATTTGTTTTACATATTCAAATCACATCACAAACCATATATGCGATGCAACAATGTGGTGCAAAATTGTGCTTCAACACTAATCATACTTGGCAATAGAGTTTTACAACAGTACTCAAATCTTAACGGCACATCAACGAATAACTAACTAATTTTACATTAGTTAAACTATGTGTTTTAATCAACTATTACAATTTGGGTGATTGGTTGTATACTAGTAGCTAAAAATTCATATAATGTAAATATAGATAAGTGAAATCTAATAACGAGCCAAATAAAAATTATCACATAATTTGTATCATTTGTAACAATTTGATATTTTTAGCATATATGCAATATATATATATATATATGGCTATGCTGAGATTGCTTTTAAGGATAGTTTTTCAAAAAACTATCATATAAATGTTGTCATCAAAAGGCATTTTTCTCACAGGGAAAGGAACACTCATATTGTGTGTCTAATTTTGCAATGAAGTGGGAAAGCACAAATCAGGTAATAAGATTTTAGGTCAAAAAACAAATATTGGACTATATCTTTTAACTTATAATTCTGTGTAGGAGAATTTTTGTATGTATCTATGAATATATGTATTATATTGCACATTTCATGCATTATTTTATACTAAAAATTGAACTGAAATCGAACCAATGCAACTCTAGCCTTATGGATTTTTCTTCTTTTGGTTTTCTCAAATTTTATAATTAATCTACCATATGCACATCCTTTTCATTAAGATTTTATTATTATATATGTGCTAAATAATGTATTTCCAACTATGAAACTTTGATATCATAGGCGCATGCAAAAGTTTCCATTTTTGAAGCCCTTCACTTACTATTCATTATTAGAGTTTTTTATTTTTTCCTCTAGCCTGACCTTTTAATTAAGATTCTAAATTAATCTAGAGGCGTTAATTAACAGTTAAGTGTTATATAAGGGTGAGAAAAAATATAATAAAATAAATCAATTAAAAAAGTCACATTTAATTACCAATGAAAGATTTTGTTATGTCTAGTTAACTGTAGAGTTTTAATTCTCGTATTTATCTCATAAATTGTCAAACATACACTAATTAAATTGAATTTCTTTTAAAGTATCAAAAACCTAGTTTTAACAACTCAACCAAGCCTATAAATACATAAAACCCTAGTATTTAATAAGGAACTTATAGAGTTCTCATTTTAATCAACAACTATATAAAGATCAATATTATAACAAGATTAATTTCCTTTAATAATTAACTGTTTTTCTAAACACTCTTTTCACCTCCTTTTTGGTACATTGGACAACCAAAACAAACTATTATAATATATATATATAAATACAGTTTTGATATAGTAAAGACTTTATGAGGGACTTATGGAAAGTTGTTACATGTAAGCCTTTAACAAAATCTTTAGACTATCAAATCATTTTACTTATATATATATATATATATATTTATATACACACACACACACATTGATGTTGCCCACCTCTTCATAAAGGACAACAGTGCATCACCGTCTGATGTATGCAATCACATCAATCGCACATGATGAGTGATTGTTACCCACCATAAGGTATAATAATTTGTGTGTATTTATGCATGGAAAAGGTATGTCATGTGCTCAAAATTTTTTTAAATAAATCACTGAGTTTGGTTGTAAAATGGTGAAACTTCAAAAGGTCATGCCACTCTAATAAAACAGGTCAAATACGATGGTTTTTAAAAGATATAATACGACAGGCTTTCAAAGACTTGCTGTATCATCTAAAATTATGATTGGTTGGATCGAGATGTGAATTTTGGCCAAATAGATAAGACGAGCCTAAAAAGCCTATCGTATTAATTCATACTAGATACGATGGGTCGTTAAAGCTCATCTATTTCATTTAGTCAAATATGAGCCCATTATATATATCCATCTGCGAGTATGTCATGTATTTCCACGTATTGTTATCGTTTTGATATATGTCACAATCATATTTATTTGGTGGATTAATATGACAAACTCAATCGAGGCCCTTCATATTAAGGTAATACTTTTTTATGACGAATCATATTAGTCAATGTTGTTACGCCGGGCCTTATTAGATGCATTAGTCAACATTCTTACAATGGGCCATTCTAGCAGAGCAAACGAGGTAAGCCAACTTCAACATATATAAGGATATCTCTACCTCAAAAAAGGAGAAAATAAATCCCTAAAATCCCAAATTCTTTATCTACTGTTAGGGTATTCCCAACTTCCCATCTCACGTCCTCAGTATAAAGGAGCATAAACCATGTATGTTCAATGCCTCATTTAAGGTTATTATTCTTTCAAGACCTAACCAGGATCACTGTCTGAAACACAAGCTCCATCTCAATTGAAGAGTTATGCATTGGCGAGACGAGGATGACGACAATCTAGAGTTAGATGAGGAAAAGGAGAACAGTATAAATTGTCGGAACAAATCCTAGACGACGAGCTTGAGAAAGAGGAGGAAGAGGATGTGTATATCTCATTTGTTGATCATCAAAGACAACATCAAAAGGAAAAGAGTTATATTCTCTTTTGTTAAGGTTTGTCATCGATTTGCGCCCTAAGGTGAGAAGGCAATCAAATATATCTTCATTAAGTCTTACAAAATTTTGAAGGTAACTATTTTGTGGCACCTGTAAGCGAAGGGATTATGAATATATTCGGACAGGTGTATTTTTTTTTCTCTTTTTGCTAGTGGATCAAATCCAAATAGCGATGAAGGGCCAGAAGGAGCCCAAAAGGTCCTATAGATTATGGATGCTATGAAATATTGTCCTCCTTTTATGTCATTGAAGTACACAACAATTGTTACTAGGTGTTTAATTGATAGTTTGTCTTTACTATACATCAAATGGAACTCTGGAGTTTTTGCTGAAGTATTGCTTGATCTTATATGCTTGTTTGATCCTTTTCGACGTAGCACTGCCATTGAAAGCTCTACTTCATAGGGGTATATAGGCTTCTTGGTTCTTTGGTTCCCCTATGCTTGATGAAATTCCTCTGTCATGATAGGTGTGAGAAGATCTCAAAGAAGTTGATGGAGGGATCAGTTGGCAGAGGAGGAGAAAAGTAGCAAAAGAGGTGAAGCCAACAGTGTCGTACTAGAAAATTAGGACTATAAGGATATTAAAATAATTTAAATGATCATTTAGGAGAGAAATTCTCATTTTTTAATGGTGTTAAAAAATAATAGTTGCAGTTGAAATGTCAAATTCAAAAAGGATGAAAATTGTTTAACCCAAACTTCACAAATTACAATTAAAATTAACTATATAATCTAATAACATTCAAATGTTATAACTTACATGTAAGTTCCTGATAGGCATAAAATGTTAATGTTTTTATGCCACTTTTGATATTGAATTTAAGCTAGTTTATGATTAATTGTTAATGAAAAATACTTAAATACTGTATTTTTCTATTTTTCAGTAAAAGAAAGACAAAGGCTGGAATTACCATATTTCTGCGCAACTTTTACTAAGAAAATCATATATAGAGCCACACTTAGAATTTTTATTCGATTCTAGTTGGTAATGATTCATGATTCAATATTATTCAATGCTGCAAAGTTTCATTGCAAATGGTTTGGCCAATCAGTGCCAATTTGATTTACAAATTCAACAAATTCATCAGTTGCGGTAGATTTACACTGTCTTGGGAAAATAAGAATTTGAGTGTCTTCTTGATGTCCATTGTGAGATCAATATATTTCTCGAAAGCTAAGACGCATAACTAACGTTTGCAACAAAAATCGCTGGATTCGGAGTCCATTTGGTCACCCAAAGTGTACTTGAAATTTGTCTGACGGTCATTGAAGACAAAGAAAGGAAAGTTTTATGCTTATAGGACTACCATTGTGATTGAACTGCCATGTCACCACATATCAGCCATGTATCTGAATTCGCCACATCACATGACGCATGGAAGGTCAGAGTATTATAATTATCTTAATTGGAATAATATTTAGGATAAAAGGAATGGATAATAGAGATTGATTATGATTCCTAAGAAGATAAGGAAAGTATCTCTATCCCTAGTGTGAACATGAGGCACAAAATACCTCTATGACCTTGGGATGGCTGGCCATATAGAGAATTTAGGAGAGTTTGAGATCATGTAATATTATATCTCATATATTCTCTAGGTTTTAGAGACACCTAAACCACTCTTAAACCTCTCGTATAAATAGATTGCTACCTTGAGAGTGAGGGAGATCCCTGACACAAGTCACTAAGCCCTCACAGCTACAGCAGCCTTGTTCCTTCTCCAGCCACACCTTTGCCTTTCTTTCATTCCCCATTCTCACCGCAACATAGGTTTTTAGTAGATTTTATATTCAGTTTTTAAGAGAGCAAAGTTGTGTTACACAAAGAGAAGTCCAAGGAAATTCGGCCAACCTTTGGAGGAATCAACTTGAAGCTTTGATCATTATTTGAAGAAGCCAAGAAGAACGGATTGAATAATCAATTTCCAGCAGTCATAAACTGGATTTGTTTTATTTTCTCTCATCTTCTTTGTTATTTAAATGATGTTGTCTCTTATTTATTTCATGGATAATTTTTAGATCATGTGTAACTAATTTTACTATAAGGATTATGAAGTAACCCTATTACAAGTATTTAGTTTTTAATGCATATTTAGTTTGATTCATGTTTAAAGGTTAATATTTCATTGTAGTTCTTAATGCTTTCCATGAAAAGGTGGATTGATTTAGTATTTATATTGACTTAGGGATAAGGAATATAAATATGGATGGGCAATGAAATACATGTTTATAAGAATATTGCATGCCTTAGTGACAACTTTAACAAGGTCTTATTGGGTTTGCATGTGTTAGGACTTAAATTTCCGTATTTACATTAGGGATAATTAAATACGTTGTGCTTGCTAGATTAGAATGCATTGAGGAATCAACTTCTAGTCATTTGTGGTTAAAGGGGAGTTAACCTATGAATCTATTTTGCATTAGAACTAAATATGAGTAATAATGGTGAAATCATGATCCTTGTTCTTTAAAATCTGTGAAATTTTATTTGCTGCCTTTCTTTTGATTTTTATTATTGCTTCCTTTTTAATTAAATGCTTGGTTACTCAACAAACAAACTTCCAAACACATTCTTTTACTTTTAAAATTTAGTTGCAATTGATTTAAAATTTATAACTAGAGACGTTATTCCTCGTGGGATCGATACATGTTTATTAAATTAAACCACTTTATTACTTGTTGATTTGTGCACTTGCGAGTTAATTATACCACAACAATTCCTCTGCTTTAATATTTTTAAAATAAATATATAAAGCATTTTGAAGACTTAATTGACGTTTCTTATTGGTTACAAAAACTTGAACTTGGCAATAGCTTACATTTTTGTCAACATAAACTTCTTAAAGGCGATGACCTTTTTGGTAAAACTTTCACCATCTCTAGCAAGCCTACCTTACCTCAAAACAGTGTTGGGGAGATTTATGGATACTCAGGGCTCCTTATATAGAAGGTGAAAAGGGAACACCATCATTACAAACCACTAAAAGCAACACACTATTTACATAGAGGGAAAGCAAAAAGCAAAAGCAACTGACAGCAAAGATTTTGAAGCTATAGCATCACATGCTGTTCTAGCTTGGGGAGAGATTGTAGTTTCTGTAGTCCAAGTCATCAGAGTCAATAGAAGATCTTATTCCAAGATTTTTCCACCAAGGCTGAGATGGATAATCAAAAGAATCAACAGGTGAGTCATCAGAACAGTGCATGTCATCATTTGGATCTTGGGCATCTTGGAAGTATTCGGGTGGAACTTGTGAAAGTTACATAGGGTAATCCAAGGGTATGTTGTCAGCAGGGTTCCCTGTTGGATTTGGGCCTTCAGCTAAAGGATCAGATGTGGATGGGCATGCAACAGATGGACTGATATCCGGGACTATGAATATCTCATCTGGGCCTGGTGGAGGAGTAAGATTGTTTAGTTCACAGAGCATGACACTGAGCTAATATTTCTGGGCCTAAGACAGTCAAGACTCATAAATGGTTTTCCATTCATAGGCAAAACCTTGAGCCCAACATTTTCTTGTGGTTTCATTGAAGAAGTAAGGCCTGTGGAGAATGAAGACAGAATATACTTCTTTTTGAGTTACAGGGGTGAACTTCCATAATTTTTATGCTGGGTGATCTTGTAAAGTTTTTTTCTCCACTAGCCAAGGTTGTGGAACCATTCAAGAAATGTCCATAACAGAGAGTTATGTTTTCTAGTATTAATGAGGTGATCAAGCAGTGGCACAGGGGGCATGGAGATGGCTATGGAGTGTTCAGTGACACAACACCATAGATACCAGAGAAGATAATCAAAGAAGGTTTTTCTAGGATCAAGGTATAACATGACACTAGCTTATCTATCATAATCTAATAAGGTAGCCATATAGGGAGGTTCTATCATATCCAGAACCATGTAACTAAAAAAAAACCCTTGTGGTTTTGGCAAAGCCAAGAATAACCTAGGAGGACATGTAGTGTTTGAGTTCTGGAGGAATGTCAAGCTAGACAGAAGCTTTTCCAGAGAGTTCAGAAGGATCAGTCATCAAGACCAAAGGGAAGGAAGAAACATGAGGTTTTAGTTTCATGGGCTGAGGTCTAGAAAGGAGATCAGGGATGAGATTCATATTGCCCTTTAGGTGTTTGACAGAGAAGTCATACTTGGCAAACCAATCTCGAAGCCTGAGCAGTTGTTTATCAAGCAAAGCTTTATTCTTGGACTCAAAAACCTTGGGGAAGGAAGAATTATCCATTTGGATGAGGAAATGATATCCAAGAAGGTGGAATTCAAAATTTTTTATACCATAATTGGCAGGAAAAATATCTTTGTAGATTGTATGGTAGTGTTTTTCAGTTTGATTGAATTGTCCACTGGCATGGCCACAGTAGTGGCGTTTTCCATATTCATCTTTTTCTATGAGAATAGCTCCCTAGAAATCATCACTGGCATCAGTTTGGAAAATTCTTTGCCCTAGACCTAGAATTTTTAAAGGAGAAGGATGAATGGCAATCTTCTTCAGGGTTTCGACTGCTTGTGTCTGGGCCAAGCTCCAATGAGAAGGATCCTTCTTAAGGAAAGCTGAAAGTTGACTTGTATGATAAGTAACCTTTGGAATAAAATCTTGAACATAGTTAATTATTTTAAGGAAAAGCTGGATTTGTTTTTGTGAGAGATATTCATCAAGAAACTTAATTAACTCTTGAGTTAAAAGTTCTTTAGGTTGATAAACCCCATCATGGGTGTGGAGACCGAGAAAGTCTATGGAAGACTGAGCAAGGAAACTTTTTCGCTCTGAAAGCATTATTCCATAATTCTAGGTTATATTAAAGAATTTGGCCAGAAGGATTTGATGGGCTTCATGTGTCTCAGAAAAAAGGAGAAATTCATCAATGTAAACAATGGCATTGTTTAGAATTGGCTCAAATATTTTTATCACGGTCTTTTGAAAGAAAGAATGAGCCACTTTTAATCCAAAGGAGATGACAGTCCATTGATATTGGGCATTTGGTATGCAAAATGTTGTTTTGGGCCTATCAATGGGATGAATGCCAACTTGTCAGAATCCGGCCTTAAGATCAAATTTTGAAAAGATTTTTGCCTTATGAAGTTGAGCAAACAGGGGCTGGATTTTCGGAAGAGAAAATTTGTCATCTCTTAAGAAAAGGTTGATGGGTTTATAGTCTATGACAAGCCTATTTTTCTTTCTGATGATTTTAGACCTTTTTTCAACGTAGATAGCCTGGCAAGCCCAGTTTGAAATGGTTGGCTCTATGATGCCTTGGGCCAGAAGTTGAAAACATTCTTCGCGGGTCAACTAGAGGTCTGTAGAAGTCATTCTCAGGTGAGAAGCCTTTGTAGGATTGATGTCTTCATTTTTCTTGAAGGGAAGATGAATGAAGAAATCCTAGTTTTTCCATAAAGGGAATGGATGTCTTTTTTCAAAGTTTTCATAGGAGTTGGCACAGAGGTGCAGATTTTTGGACTGAATTTCTGAATATTGAGTCTGGGCTTGCTGGAGGGAAAACAAATTAGAAACATTAGTATAAGATCTGAACTAATTCTTATACCTGATTTCGAGAGGGAGGATGCGAAGATGCTAGGCTTAAAAGTAGCTATCCATACCAATCAGGAGATCTTTATCAGGGAGTTTACTTCCAAAGACATGTGTCCAAACAGTACAATTTGGAAAGAATTTTATCCTTATCTTTCTCATGGTAATAAGATTTACCTTGAAGATTTTTTCATCAGCAGCTTTGAAATATTCTTTGTATTCAATCTAGAAATCTTTAGGAAGAATGTATGGATTCATCATTGTTTTGTGAGCTCCAATATCTATATAAGCAATGAGCTTAATAGAATTATCATATTTTGATAAAAGAAGATCGATCTCAACGTTTGGAACTGGCAAAGGAAGCTGATTGACGTTATAGATCTGCTCAATCTTATATAAGGGCTCGTAGGTGCTTTCTTCAACCTCAGAAAAGATCTCATGAACAACAAATATTATATCTCTATCATCTTGGGATTGTTCTTCGTAGAGAAACTCGAGATCAACATCCTTATCTTTGTGAGAGATAGGCAGGGTCTGAAGTTGTTGAATAAGTCGAACTGATTTTTGCTGTTTATTAGGACATCTTTTTGCAAAATGCCCTTTTTTTTCCACAGATGAAACATCAATCAGATTTGTTGCTGTCTCTTCTCTAATTTCTCTTGAAGAATCAGACTTTCTTTTCAAACGAGAACTTGGATTTTCTTTTTTTTAGAAAAGGAAAGTACTTCTGAGAATGATTCTTTTTTTTGTTGTGCAGACGCACTTTTTGTCTTTGCACTTGATTTACAAATATGGTTTTTGGCAAAGCTTGTTGAACTTAAAATCCAGATTTATGAATCAAGACCAGTAAGTGTGCTGCTCATATATTTTTTCTAAGGCAACCATAGCCTTTTGGTGGATTTCTCCGAGAGTGCTTTGAACAAGACCTTTATGTTCCAAGGTGAGCTCTCTTTTAAGCTCTGGCTGAATTTCCTCAGAAAGATAGGCGATATAAACATGTCTAAGCTCAATGCTGTCAAATCCATTCAGAGAATAAAAGAGCTTAAACATCCTTTGGTAGTGGAAATCCAAGTCATTCTTTTTTAAGGAACATCATTTCATGGTGAAGTAATCCTTGCAGTTTTGCTGCTGCTGGGGCTGAGCTTTGCCGAGGAAATGGAGACGGAGTTCCAAAATAGCTCGATCATGAGGAAACTGAGAAACTGCAGTTGTTTATATTCTCTCAAGGATTGCCACCAATAACATAGGAATCCCGTAATTCTTGACATGAAATCTATTAGAATGAGTATGGGATTGGAATTTGGATAAACGGCCTAATTGTCCATCCAAGTAGCAAACTCTTTATACTTGTTGTCTCATTGGTGAGGGGACAAGTCATCAAGGGTGAACCAAGGACCCATATTGTTTTTCAGATAGCCATCATCAATTTAAGCAGCAGGGTTGGGTGTCGTGGCATTGGTTTCTCCAATATCTTCATCTGAAGGTATTTTAACCATGGGATAAGGTTCATAATGAGTAGCGCCTGAAGTAGGTTCTGGATCTGCCATTAAAAGATCAGTAATACCAGCAAAACCACTTTCACTCTTAGTAAAAGAGACTGAGTAGTGGGAAAACGTTTCAGAGGCAAGTTTATGTTGAGAAATAGTCATATGCTTGGAAGGATGTGGGGTAGAGTATGAGGTAGAATGATTGTGAGGGTAAGATGGGGGAGCGTAAAATATGGGTCTAGAAGATAGTTTGTCGGGTCGAGGTGACAAAGAATGACTGCTTTGGGGGAACTTTCTTAAAAGCTCATAGGTCATGGTAGATGTGGACCTTTCAGTGGTAGGTAAGACAGCATGACCTTGAAAACTAGAGTTTTGAGAATAAGAGGAAAATGATCGGGGATCTCTCTGCTTCACATCCTCAATGATCTGCTAGAGTTGATGTTGAATCTGTCTTAGACGGGCTTCTTTTTCTTGAAATTCCCTGCCAAACAAATTTTGGCTAATTAGCCGTTGAAGGTCAATGGCAAGAGTATCAACCTTTTGGACCAAATCTTGGTACAAGATTTGAAGTTCTTTAGATAATGAGCTGATTTTTTATAACGCCACACTCTCTCCAACCAACATTGTCTCCAATTTAGCCACCGCATTTTAAACGGTATGGAGTTTTTTTGTTAGACTTCCCAGGGGGTCACCCACAAGAATGCTCCCACTGAAACACGTTTAACCTTAGAGTTCTTCCAACCTTGAAGCCAACTCTCTGAAAAAGCCTTAATTTTTAAGAGAGTGCTCACTTTACATTTGAACCATTACCACATGACCCATTTCCACACCCGGGCAATGTGGGATTTGACACTGATCTCTACAAGTAAGGTAGCGTGCCAGTGCCTCGCACCCGCCCACACTTACTCTGGCTTCAGATCCTGGTCGTCACAATCCATCTCCCTTGAGGCCCAGCGTCCTCGCTGGCACATTTCCAGCCTGGTACAAGCTCTGATACCATTTGTAACGCCACACTCTCTCTCCAACTAATATTGTCTCCAATTTAGCCGCCGCACTTCAGATGGTATGGAGTTTTTTTATCAAAGTTCCCAGGGGGTCACCCACAGGAATGCTCCCACTGAAGCACGCTTAACCCCAGAGTTCTTCCAACTCTGAAGCTAACTGATGCGGGCATCATAGAGTCATATTCTAGCATTGGAGTAAAAGATGATGACATCATCTTACCTAGTAAACTAGTGATGCGTTCTCGAGTTAAGAAGATCAAAGAGAGAATGCTTGGATTTGTGAAGAGAATTATGGATGAAGATCGATTCCAATTTTCAAATTATTTGAATACTTTTCCGAGGCCTAATGATGATTTAAGCATGTTGTCCAAGCAAGGGATAAAAGTGGTAATGATGCTCGGAAGTTGCGGAGATGAAACGGCGTCATTTTAAAAATAAACATCTTATAATGGCAGTTTCGTAATTTTAGCTATTTTCATATTATAATGGCAGTTTTGTAATATTTGCTATTTTCGTATTTTATATTTAATGTTAGTTTTCAGCCTTAGGATTACTTTCTTAATATTTAATGCTTTAGATTGATTCTTGATCTAACCCTAATCCTTATATAAAGGGAGATCAATTACTTTGTATTACAGATTTGAGTTTTTAATCAATTGAAACAATTAATTTTCTTGTTGCTCCCAAGAGTGTTCTTGCAAGGTGAATAATCAATTTCTTCTTCTTGTTGCATTAGGAGTTGAAATATCTTATCAAAGTATAAATACTTTGTGGTGATTATTCCTCTCTTTCTTTAGCCTTCTAATCCACGTTTTTAGATACAAGTTATCTAAGGATTTGGTAGGGCGGGTTCGTGTTTTCAATTATTGTTACAATACTTCTTGTGTGTTTTAGGGTTTCAGATTCTTTAATCTTGGGGTTCTGCATCAATTGGTATCAGAGCATTGGTTGAGATAAGTACCTATCTATCTTTGTTTTCAATTTTTCTTTGTGTTCTTCGTTCATAATACTTCGATTCCCTTGAAAAAAAAAGGGTTGTGTTTAATCCGTGCGTCTTATTTTATCTTGTTGATTTGGGTTTTTTTTTATTTAAAGAAAAGAAGAAGTAAAAAAAAAAACCATATTCGCACTACCAGGCGCTTGGGGTCGCATCTGGGGTCACACCTGGACAAGTCTGTCCGCAGGGCATCTAAAAAACAATCCGAAATTTTTTTATTCTTTTTTCTTTTTGCTTAGGGTAATATTTGCTTTCTATTACTCTAATTATTATTTTTGCTTTTCTTTTGATCTACTTTATTTCTTTAGTTAGGTTTTGAGATTGTGATACTTGCTATTTGTTTTTCGTGCTTTGATTTGTTGTGTTTAACTCTAAAGTGTAACTTGATTCTAGAGATTGTGAGTGGTAAAAAGCTTGAGTGGTGAGCACGTTGAGGGTAAAAGCCAAAAATTGTGTGAAACATGAGCGTAGTTACCATTAAAAAGAGTAAAACATGTGAGGGAGAGAAGAAAGGATTTCTTTTACTAATCTTGTCTTGTAGAAATTAAGATGTCAAGAAGAAAAGGAAAAGAAGCCGCTCATTATAAGGAAGAGCTCGAGAAGGAGATGACACCAGACATGAAGTTCTTTTACAAAGCCTTCAAAGGAGAATTTTGGAGGTTGAACAAGAAGATGGATGAGCTAAATGATAAGGTAAGTGAAGTCTTTTTGACCGCCACAAATAACCCAAAAAAAGATGGGTTGCGAACTAGATATATAGAGCCATCGAGTTTCGAGGATGATGAAGTCTCAAATCAGTCCATGAGGAGACGTCCAATGAGGGAGGAACCAAGAGCGTGGAGACATGAGCATAATGAAAAGAAAGTCACACTTGCACCTTTATCTCCAATGGAGGTGTATTTTTAACAATTGAAATTATCCAAAAGTTCACATGGGGATTTGGGAAGTGAGACAAATAAAAAAATTGAGTGTAAAGAGGCCAAAAGTGAAAATAATATAAATAAAGGCCCAATGGTGAGTGATTGCACTAGTAAGAAAAATAAAGAGGAAAGTGCAATAGAAAAAAGTGAGATGAGTGAAAAGAATAATAGTTTTAATACAAAAGAGAGAGAAATCAATAGTGCATTCTTAGGCAAGAAAGCAATATTATTAGTGAGGTTTCGAGAAGTTTTGCTTTGTGAAACTAACCTTAATCCCGATTTTCCTAGTGTTTTTGTCTCTTTATTGCAGGACCTTGATGAGAAATCAAAATTGCATGGAGTGCCTAGAACTATTAAATATGATATGGATGTGGAATTTTTGAGTCCATTTGGAAAAGTTTTATGGGATGACACGTGGAGGATATTCAAACCAGGAGATTGAGATTGGGTATATTTAAGGAAGAAAATGTTTCCTAACCGTAGGAAATCGAAGTTCGATGCTAGAGGAGATAAATCATTTCAAGTGCTTGAAAGAGTCAATGACAATGTATACAAAATCGCCCTTCAGGGTGAGTACAATGAGTCTGCTATTTTCAATGTTTATGATATTTTTCCTTTCGATATGGCTTCAGATTCGAAGACCAATCTTTTTGAAGAGGAAGGGAATGATGCGCGCATCATAGAGTCATATTCTAGCATTGGAGCAAAAGATGATGACATCATCTTACCTAGTAAATTAGTGATTCGTTCTCGAGTTAAGAAGATCAAAGAGAGAATGCTTGGATTTGTGAAGAGAATTATGGATAAAGATCGATTCCAGTTTCCAAATGATTTGAATACTTTTCCGAGGCCTAATAATGATTTAAGCATATTGTCCAAGCAAGGGATACAAGTGGCAATGATGCTCGGGAGTTGCAGAGACGAAACAACGTCATTTTAAAAATAAGCATCTTATAATGGTAATTTCATAATTTTAGCTTTTTTCATATTATAATGGCAGTTTTGTAATATTTGCTATTTTTGTATTTTATTTATTTAAGGTTAGTTTTCAGCCTTAGGATTACTTTCTTAATATTTAATGCTTTAGATTGATTTTTGATCTAACCCTAATCCTTATATAAAGGGAGATCAATTACTTTGCATTACAGATTTGAGTTTTTAATCAATTGAAAGAATTAATTTTCTTGTTGCTCCAATGAGTGTTTTTGCAAGGTGAGGAATCAATTTCTTCTTCTTGTTATATTAGGAGTTGAATTCTCTTATCAAAGTAGAAATACTTTGTGGCGATTATTCCTCTCTTTCCCTAGCCTTCTAATCCACGTTTTTAGATACAAGTTATCTAAGGGTTTGGTATGGCGAGTTATTGTTTCCAATTATTGTTACAATACTTTTTGTGTGTTTTAGGGCTTCGGATTCTTTAATCTTGGGGTTCCTCATCACCAACGCTCTGAAAAGGCCTTGGTTGTTAAGAGAGTGCTCACTTTACATTTGAACCATTACCACATGACCCCTTTCCACACCCGAGAGATGTGGGATTTGACATCGATCTCTGCCTGTAAGGTAGCCTGCCAGTGCCTCGCACCCGCCCACACTTACTCTAGCTTCAAATCTTGGTCATCACATTTTTATCTATTATCACACCTTCCACGAGCCTGTCAAGCTTATTGTCAATCCTTTGGAGAGAGTTAGCATTGTTTTGAATGGCAGCAAATTGCCAGTTGAAGACCTCTTCTCCAGAGGTTAAAGGAGCTATCTCACCAAAAGAGAGAACCTTTTTTGGTAATACAAAAGGCCGGGTTGCAGCAAGAGCTTTTAGGAAGGCTGGGAAATCTTCATCGTATGAGTTTTGGGAGCGAAACATCATGCAAGGAACTGGCTAGTTTGGAGCAAGAATGTGAGCTAGCTTTGACTTGCAACTTTTTCTGATAAGTTGGTGAATATCAAGTCTTGGAGGCGGAGGAGAATTCTTCCAATGAAGGATCCAAGGAGAATCCGGATCATCAAGATGATAATGCCTCTGAGTATTGGTCAGTTTACATCTGGACTTAGCTCTTCGTCTTCAAGGAGCGTAGTCATCATCGTCACAGTAATCATCACAGCTGCAGTCTAAGTCACATCTTTCTGAAGCAACATCCCAGATAAAGTAACCATTGATCTTGTCAACATAAATCTTTTTCCCATCTGGGTAAAACTGAGAGACAAGACTATCTATCTCAGAATCTATAGGGATGATAGCCATGGACTTGGCAAAGGGCAGGGTATCTGAAGAGGATGCATCATTATTAACAACGTCTTCAAGGACCTTGTAAGTTGTCTGGACCGTTCCATCAGAGAGACGTTAAAAGGTAGAGACAGGAGCCTGTAAGGTAACTGAAATCTCATGGAATTGCTTTTGCAATTTCTCAGAATTAGTGAGCCATGTAGATGGCATTCTTTTGAGAAATTCTTCTTTACAAAGAGCTGGAGGGAATATGAGGTTGGTCAACAGAGACAAAAATAGGACATTTTTCTTGGACATTCATGCAAAGATTTATAGCATGATCTTGGAGCTTATAAATCAGTTGATGATGGATGGTACCAACAAATGCAATACCAACCTGTGGAGCACCCTGAATTTGGATCTAAATTTGGAGGGCAGAATAGAGATTAGGATCTCTAAGGGGCATATTAAATTGGGGTAGAAAGTGAGCATGACATTTCTATTGTTAAGAGTAACAGTAGCAGAACTAAAAACAACATGTTCATAGATCATGAACATTCTGTTAAGGAGAGACATTCTTGCAGTCGCAGTCGCAGGAAGTTTAATATCAAACGAATGGCCCCAAAATGGAAATGGGAGTATCCTTCATCAATCTAGCGATTTATGAAATCTTGAGGAATCTCCAAGGTGATGTACTGTTCTGCAGAAGTAGTAGAAACAATGCAGTGTTCCAAACCTATGGTCTGGATAAGCTTTTTTGTATGGACACGGCGAGGTGAAATAAGTTACCTGATAAAGCGTTTCTGTCTTTTAAAGATGGAATATGAACTAATCAAAGGTTGAGCTGTATGATCAATTTGTGCTTCTTCAGGAATATAAGTATATTCCCGAAGGTTGGAAATAGATCAAGAATGAGGAGTAAAATTTTGAGAAGGAATATAAACAGAAGAAAATGATCTTCTAAGGGAATCATCAGAAGGTCTAAGAGATGAAAAAGGAAAAAGGATTAAAACTACTAGTAGATCGTCGAGTAGGTTGCATAACTGAAAGAGTCTTTCTTGTCGTAACCTTAACTATAATATGTTCATCATACTAGGACATAACAAGTATGTAGCATTGTTATACCAAAAGAGCGAAATACAAAATCTCTGGCTAATAGTTTTTAGCCGATATACTCATTCTGACCGAAAATGAAGCTCTCATACCATTTACACCATCTTGGAATGGATTAATGGCTTTCTATAAGAATTTGTACGTGAGTTCCTATAAATGCTAACTCTATATTTTCTTCACCCATTTTGATAGTGATTTCACATGGAACTAACTACCTTAGTGGTAGCATACCCCCATTATGGACTTCTATGAAGAACTTGAAATATGTATAACAAATGCCATCAAAATAACGATAATAATTAATTTTCAATTATAATTAAATTAAACAAAATAATAAAATTTAAAAATGTTTATATATATATATAACTTAATACAACAGATCGGACCAGTTAGACTTTATACGACGACTTCTACATAATTAAGTCCATTGTATATATATCTAGTGTCACGTGACATTTAATGTAAAACAGAACATTTAATACAACGGACTAGACCTGTCATATTAAAATCCAATTCAAAACGACATCTAATAATACAATAAGCGTCTGTATATAACTTTTTTTTTTCCATCAATCAGAAGGATTTTTGCTGTGGTGTGCAAATAATTTCATTTCAACCTAAAAATATATCACTTTCAAAGGTAGAAATGAATATTTATTTTTTCATTTTTTTAAATGCATATTTTAGAAGAAAATATTTTATTAAGTAATATCGGACAGTTTATATCTCCGACTCACTTTATATATAATCATGTGTAAATATTTCATCAATATATAAAAATCAGACCATTATTTTAAACTCATTAATATATATAAATCTAGAGAACACGTGCTCACATACACACCCTTGTCGTAAAAAGTCATGTTCTCATAAGAATCCAACAATTGTGACTTACACATTTATAAATTTCTTCCTTCTTCTTTTTTCTTCTGTTTTTGGGGTAACTATATGGTAAGCACAGTTGCTCTTTGATACAACAAGCAATAAATTGGACTCGATGTAAAATTTTACTGAATTTCAATAAATTTATAGTTTAAAAAATTATCGGAGGCAGAGAGTTAGTGCGTCGTTGACCAAAAAAAAAAAATTAAACAGATAGTTAGTGCGTCGACTGCATGTTACAATTTTTAAACTGCTGACGACTACATAATACCATCCTCCCTCCAGGCAAATCTACCCTAGATGGTAATCATCTCATTAATAATTATATATTAAAAAAAACATCTATGGCACTTCATCTCAAAAAATAAAATTAAAAAAAAAACCCAAAAAAACCACATAAACTATTCTCTGTTTCTTTAATTTATTTATTTATGAATGTTATTTTATGTGAATATATACACTGTTCTTGAAGGTCGGGGCATATATTGGGCAAATCAAACATGCTATATAAAACATAGCAAATGGTATCTGCTTTCGTACACATATTCCCACTAAAAAGAAGAAGAAGAATGAGCATTTGCGTTTGAAGGGACAAAGGCATCGAATTTGGGTGGCAGTTGGCAATAAGCGTCTCTCAATTCCAAAAATAAGAATAAAAATAAAAATAAAATTGGGTCTTCTAGATGTGGTCATTTAAAATGCTTACCTTAGGAGAGACCCATGTACTTGTTGTGCACAAAATTGTAATATAAAATGGCATGAAATAATAATTAAAAAAAATTCTAAAAGTGTCGGTGGCAAGTTTCTCAGTCAAATATGGGTGTGGTTGGTTTTACACTTGCATTGTGTAAAGTGGAAGTGAAAAGTGAGGCCCTGCGCACGTACGGGAGGGATCAGTTCAGACCGGCCGACCTCATGCTTGGTTTAAATTGCCCATAATGTAACGGCATATGAGCCACATGACTGGCTTTTTTTTTAATAATAAATTAAATAATTGTTTTGTTCTTTTTCAAAATTTCCATAACCATAGAAATATAACTATACAATTGTTCAATACGGAAATATTCATAAAAAATATCAAAAATTATTCCATGCCATAAAAACTTATAAACATTATAAAAAATGATGGAAACTTGTATAGAAAAATAGAAATTTTCATTCAAACTTTAGAATTAGCTTATTTAATCAATTAATTATCAAATTGACCATAAAAATTTTAAAAAATATATCAAATAGATATTATATTTCTTTTAATAAATAGATTTATAATAAAATATTGACATTTTTTATGTAGATGTGAATAGTAAAGCAAGCTAATTTTATTTTACTACAAAAAAATATATATATTTGATAAAATTATTTATTAATTAAAATATAAAATACAATTATTACAATTACATCATATTTTATGAATGTCATCTCAATACCATATAAAACTCCTATATTATTGAAAATTATTGGTCTCTTTTTCATTATCATTTATATTTGTGTAATGAAAAAAAGAATTATTAAAAAATGTATCTTGTTGATAACTTCGCATATGTAATTAGTTGTTTTTTGAGAGATTGGGCTTAGAAATTCAAATTAGGAATGTTCAAGTTCCTTTTTATGCTAGGTTTATTTCCATCCTTTTGTGATGTTGTTTTCTAGGTTTTTGGTGCCTGGTTTTGTTTTCTTCTCTTCATTTGTATGTCTATTTTTTAATTTTTATTTTTTTTTAATAAATTTGTGGATCCTTACTGGATCTTCACAATTTTTTTTTTATTAGTATGGGTTGTTATCTTTAAAAATTACTGATAATAATTTCAGATCTTGGTTCAATTAAGCATAATGCTAAAATCTCTATCTACAGTTTATTAAAAAGAAAAAAAATGTGGGTGGTTTCTTCATTTTTATTTTTTTGGCTGCAAAAAAAAGTTGCAAAAAAAAAAATAGAAATTGACATATCTTTACAGTTAAAATTTAACTGGTAGACCTATAGTTCAAAAAAGAAAANAAAAAAAAAAAAAAACCTCGATCAAACAATCTTTGTACATCATTTAATTTACAATTTCACTTATCCAAAATGGAATTTTATTTAATGACGATTCCTAATAATTATCAAATCTAAAGTGAAGGGGAGAGAACCTGACTTAAACCATAGCTTGTCTTTTGTGTCAGCATAAAAATAATGAGCTTATTAATTTGATAACGATTTTATCTTTTTTAGTTCCTTTCTCTCTTTTTTCGGTAAACAATGTTGTAGTTCTTTTAGTAACATATTTGAGGTCATTTGATAACATTTTTGTTTTTTGCGTTTTTGAATTTTAGGATTTTTATTTTATTTGCATAGATTTTCTTACTTTTTCTTGTATTTAGTTGCATATAATTAGTTTTTTTTTTTTTTAGCCATTTTTATTTTTGTCGAATTTAATGGGAATCTGAAATTTCTTTCTTAAAATAATAAGGCTTTTTTTTTAATCTGTTAGGAATTTGTGTTTAGACCAGGAAACGTTGTTCATCTAGTATATAATAAAAAAAAAAATTTATATAATGGTTACACTATTAATTTAATCATCATGCAAGTAAACCGAATAAAATTTAGTATTCTCCAACGGATTATACAAGCATATATATATATATATTAATGACTTAATTTTTGTTAATTACTAATGAGTAACAATGGCGTGCTAAAAGTGCAGGAGTCTACATAAAAAGTTTTTCTTAGCATAGCTACTTTTTTCTTTTTCTTCTTTTTTTCTTTTTTATCGCTGATAATTTATTATCATAGCTGCTATTCTGTAGGATGAAAACCTCTGACATAACCGCTTTTGTTGACTTTCATTGATCTTGAATATCCAGCGCCATCATCGGATATCCAACTAAATTCCAATCTTTTTTAATGCTAGTTCAGTTTTAAATTTCAACCAATTGAAATCAATTATCTCCTTCATAAAAGTTCAAAATAAAATATATAAAGGAGGGAGCCATTATTACCACGGATGTTTTTAGCTTTTCCACGTTATTCTTTTGCAACTTTTTTTTTTTTTTGCCCTTATTTAAAACTTACTTTTTTTTTTCCTACGAAATTGATTGAATCGAGCGAAGAATAACACATGCACCATGGATTCAATGAAGCAAAGAATAAAAATATGTAGTCATCAGCTTCGTACCAATAGATGGCCGAATAAGGCACACTAAAATTCTGTCTTGATATAGTTTCTGGAAAAAAAAAATTTAAAGTTTAAAAGCTGTTTAGTATGTGTAGATAATTTTTTAGAAATTTTTTAGAAATGTTTAAGAATTTTTAATTACATATTAATGCAAAATATTATACTAGCCGTTATTTTGCACTTTTTTTCACCGTTCAAAAACATACATGTAAAATAGAAGTGACATTACAAGATTTTTAAAAAATTCAATGGGACACCAGCTAAAGATCATCTAACATTCAAGTCATATAGTGATCTTTCAAGCTAGCTTTCTATGTATTCAGAAAGGCATATCTCAAATAAAATGAATTTGAGGTTTTTAATGTGAGATGATAGAAGGTAATAGATCTTCTTTACATGAGATGATGAAAGATAATGGATTATTTTGAGTAAAGATAATGAAGTTAGCTTTCATTTAGGCTTTTTTGAAGGATTAGAAAATTGACCTTTAAACCTGATGGGCTTGACAACACGGCTTTAAGAAGTTGGAGATGTTGTGTTTGAATTGTCTGTATGACTGTGGCTTTTTTAAAAAGTACTTTTAAATAAGCAGAAGTAAAAATTAGAATATATCCATTAAGAATGTAGATTATGAAAATAAATGTGTACAACAAATGCAAAGCGGATGTGGTCAAAGTAAATGTTTTTTTCTAGAAGTTCTAAGAGCATTTTTAATAAAAAATGTGAATTGTTATATATGTGGCATAAAAATAAATATTGTCTAAATTTGTATAGTATAAATGCATATTTAATTCAAAAATCGTTCTCCAATAGTAACGTGTCCAAAAATTATTTACGATTATTAATTAATTATATATTTATTAAATATTTTTTTATTTTTGAACAAATTAGATTTTTAAGTAAATTTTACATTTTAAAAAACTTAATAATTTCTGACAGAGCCTCCAGAAGTAGACATTTTTCTTAGTAATATTTAAGTCACATCAGCTCGACATTCACTTTAGACATAACCATTGGAATGCATTTTTTCAAAACAATATATATATATATATATTTGCTTATGTAACATGTTAATTTTAGCAATTCACATTTTATTAAAAATACTCTAATAATCATTGTCAAATTTTTTAAAAATTAAAATTTTTCTTTTAAAGTCAATTCTTTCATAAAAATAAAATAAAATATATAATTAATTAATAGTCAAAAATAAATTTTATGTATATTAACCATTATAAAATTTTTCATATTTGAATTTATATTTATACGATCAAAATTTAAATTATTTCAACTTTCATTCCACGTGCAAAACAATTCACATCTACAATTAAAGATGTTTTTCTACCAAATAGAGCCCAAATATTCTTTACAAAAATGAATGAGAGAGATTAAGCTTGAAAATGAATAAATGTCCCCACTGGACTAGATTGGCTTGTGCCACTGTTACCTCTTGAACCGAACTATCTCAATCTTTCATCTTTCTGACACAGAGATTCTATAAAAAATAAAATAAAAAGTTTTGATTAAGGAAAAATAAAAGAGGGGTAACAATTATTGTTAGTGGATCGAATTAGTGTCAAACTTATTTATTAATCGTAATAAAAAATTTCAATTCTAACTTGTACATGTTTATTATTCGTATTAAACATAATGTCCATGTCCATATCAATTTTAAATTAAAAAGATTTACCAATTAATTATTTATTTATAATTATATTAATATTAATAAATTATTTCCAAATAGTAATATAGTATCATCACTTACCAAAATAATAATAATAATAATAAAATACCGTAGGAGTGCTAAAAGTTTCCGTGGCAATCTCCCACATATGTGGGGTAGGAAAAAAAATTGTTAATTTTAGCTCGTTGAATGAAGGGACCTACCATTTCGTTACATAGAAGATTTAAAAATATATATATATATATATATATAAATAAATAAAATGAAAGAAAAAGAAAAAAAAATACGATTTCCGTTGATGTTAATGTATTTATTGAGAAAAAATTAAATCATTCAAACTTTATAAAAAATGTATTTGTATCATGTATGGAATACTTAGAATTTTACCCAAAGAAAACAAGTATTTTTTTTAAATAAAATATTCTTCAATTTTAGGCATTTATTTTATTTCAAAATCTAATAATCAATTTTTTATAAAACAAACAAATATAGCTTATATATATATATATTTATATATTGACGTTGTGGGATTCCAACTTCAAACTTTTGTAATTTTACCATTAAATTGTTCCAAAGAGACGAAAACAAATGTAGTTTAAAATTGAAATCAATACTCTACCAATTATAGAGGTATCTTCAATAGTGTTTTTTCAATTTAAATCTATGTGATAGAAAAAATATATATATTTTTATTTATATAGTACAATATATATTTAATAGATAATGTCTATCTAAAAATTATTTTTAGTGTTGATAAAAATAAATAAAATTGATGACATCTTTTATTTTTTTTATGCCATATCAACTTCACAGACTATTTAGTCAGAGCTATTAAAGCATATTTAATGATACTGTGGATTGAAGTTTATGTGGCATTTAGAACAAAAGCCATTGTTACTTATGTGGCAAATGTTTATTTAATAGATGGTGAATATTCAAAAATAGTCTTTAATGGAAACTGTTTGAAATAAACTTAAATAATGATGTATAATTTAAAAAAAATTTAATTTAATTAAAATTAACCCTAATTAAATAAAACTGCCAAAGATAACGATAAAAAAAGAAAAAAAAAATTTTGAGTCAGCATATCTAACAAATCCTCTAGAAGTAGATGGTCAACTTGACAGTTTCTATTTTTTTTTCTTGCTACATGAGCCTAACAGAGCTTTACACATAACCATTTGAGATATTTTTTTTTTTGCTGAAAAAAAAAAGACTTAACCGTAGCAGGGTCATAGATCCAGGAGTTATCTAATGAGTGGATCAAACTCATGCGTCTTTTCAACCCAGTAGGAATCTACACTGGGGACCCATATCACTGGAAACTCCATCCCCCTCGTGCAGTAGGGTGCAAAGAGCACTTAGTCCAAATTGGGCTACCAAGACTCGAACCTCAACTTCCATATTTGCAGGTGTGAAAGCTCGACTGACTCCTACCACTGAGCTACACCTTCAAGTGCATTACCAACTAATAAAATCTTAACACTTGTCAACATAAGGTGTTTTCTCAATAGTTTTTTTTTTTTTTTTTTTTTTTTTTNAATAAATTCTAAAAAATAGCTAGAGGTATATTCTTAGTAATTTTACTGCTTGATCAAATTTACAAATGCATTTGTTTTTAATTAAACAAGGGTTTTAAGGTTAACAGTGTGGTCATTAACATCTGAATTATTCCCAAAGTAATATATTTTATTATAGTTCATAATTTAAATTTTATATTTATTATTTCTCACATTTTGTTACCATATTTGGTAAAAAAAAATTGAATCGAATTTTTATGGTATCAAATCATTTTTTCTCTTTGGATTTTCAAAGAGACTAATAAAAATGTTAATGATACAGTGCAATGCTTTTGAATATTGGGAGGCAATGAATGAATTTGATAATTGCAACTACTTTGTAATTTTAGTAAGATGTGGTCACTAGTCAAAAAGCTAGACAAACGTATTTTGCAATAATCTTTTTCATTTTGAAACCATACGAAATATAATGATGGAATGTGTGACCCTTAGTTAGATTACCATATGTAGAGCATAATATTAATCATCATGGAGCCCTTTGTCAACTCGATTTAAATCCAATTGGATTCTCTTTATTTGATTCCGTTAAAGAAATCAAAACATTAACAAAACAAAACTATAATTCCAACCTATTATAAATAAAATTATAGGATTTTAAAACCTTAAACATGACTGGATAAAATTATTTTATTTACTTTAAAATATTGTTTGGGAAGTATCAAATTTGGGAGGGAAACTGATTTCAGTATTCAAGTTTCCTAATTTATTTTATTAGTGTTTTGTTAGCATGAAAAAGTTAGAAATTGCAAGTAACTAAATTAATTAATGTTTTAAATAGAAGATAAATAAAATAAGTTTTCAGAATTATACTTTTTTGGTGGGAATAACTTTTCCACCACACTTGGTCCAAGCCATGCCATATCTTATTCTATGTATAGAACAAAGTTCCGAGAGGAATTTGCAATGAGCTCGACGCTTTGGTTAGGAGATTTTGGTGGGGGGCAAAAGTTGGATCCATAAGGGTGTTTGCAATTAAATATTGGGATTCAATTTGTCAGCATAAAAGATTCGGAGGTCTCGGGTTCAGGAAGTTTGAAGATATCAATTTGGCATTGTTAGCCAAGTTGGGTTGGAAAATTGCTAGTGGCGTGGAGAGCCTTTGGACCACAATGTTGAGGAAGAAATACATGAAAAATGGATCTTTCTTGGGCTGCAAAGCAAAACCAGGGGACTCATATGGGTGGCGGAGCATTCTAAGTGCTCAAGGGGTTGTTCAAGCTGGTGCC
This sequence comes from Ochetophila trinervis, assembly GCA_003254975.1. Classification (NCBI taxonomy): domain Eukaryota; kingdom Viridiplantae; phylum Streptophyta; class Magnoliopsida; order Rosales; family Rhamnaceae; genus Ochetophila; species Ochetophila trinervis. The sequence continues at coordinate 65,938 of QANX01005055.1, forward strand.
TGCTTTTAAAGTGGGTAATGGTGTTGACATCGACCCTTGGAGAGATCCTTGGCTGCCTTGGAGTCCAGAGAAGGTTCTAAGGCCGAGAGAAGGAAAATGCATAATGAATATTAATGATGTGAACAATAGTTGGAGAGAAGATTTGATCAGAGAGCTGTGTAAGGATGATCTGGCAAAGGCAGTGATGCAGATTGAGATACCCCGAGTGAGGATGGATGACAAACTTCTCTAGACAGGAAACAAGGATGGTATTTTTACAGTGAAGCACTGTCATTTGCTTAACGGAGAGGATGAAGCCTCAAAGGGGGAGGAACGGATTTGGGACCTTATCTGGAAAGCTAATTTACAAGAAAGAATTAAGCTTTTCCTTTGGAGAGTCACCGCTGGCACCCTCCCCACAAAAACTTTAATCCATTCCCGTTTAGGATCGGGGGACCCTCTTTGCTCCTTTTGTGGGGAAGATGAGGAAACCAAGTCTCTAAGATTGTTGACTTTGCTAGCAAGTGGGGGGTCCAGTTGGAATTGGAAGCTGGTCTTAATATATATGACATTGTTAGTGGCTGTCTTGAGCCTCAAGGTATAGGGAGGAGAGGGATGGAGGAGGAGAAACTTTACCCGGTCATACTTTCCTCCCTTCTGTATTCAATCTGGTCCCTAAGAAACAAATCCCTCTACTAAGGAATAATTGATGTAGCCGAATCGATGAAGATGATGGAAAGTATGGTTGATGAGTTCTCTGTATTTCAAAATTTAGAGAAAAATGAAAGCTTTGCTAGGCCTGAGATAGGAAGGACTTGTTTCAAAATAGGTTTGCAGATGCCATTGCAAAAATGGCTTTCGATTCTAGGAAGGACTTGTTTCTCGAATGTGTAAAAAGAAAAAGAAAAAGAAATTGATTTACATGGATCCATATTTGTCCATTCTTAAAAGCTTTCCAAACACTATAAAAATTAATGTGGAACACTGGGTTTGGAAATTATTAAGTACTAAGTTAGAACATGGTCATAAGTAATGCTTTAGTGTAATATATAAAAGTAGTTTTAAGATTTTAAATATATCTTGACTAACAATTTTGAAAAAATAAATTATTAAAAATAATAACAGCGTTTAGCAAGTGATATATATGATATGACATCACCCTTTCATATCAAATTTTAGGGATGATCAGATGATGATCTACTGGTTTCTTTTTTCTCGTTGATATTTAATTTGAGTTATCCACTGTTATTTTAAAATCTTGCTCGTGCAATAATGCATTACAAAAGGTTTATTTTTTATTTTTAAATCATTTCAGTTGAAAAGAAAGGTTAATTGAACACTCAAATGCTTTCTTTCTTTCCTTTTTTAAGAATGCATTAAAATTTACAATTATAGTAATAATAATAGAAAATTTCATATCCATTTTGAAGTTTGATAAAAAATTTATTAATACTTTGGAGGTTTGAAAAATTATCATTTTGACGTATAGAAAAATCATAATTTACCACTTTTAGAGGTTATTTTTCTCGAAGTTTTTATAATATCATCTACATCCATTATCTTTCACTTTTTTTTTTTTTTTTTTTTTTTTTTT
>QANX01005055.1:67757-143480 GCA_003254975.1 Ochetophila trinervis
TAAACCCTAAACCCTAAAAAATACCTTATTTAATAACAAAATTAGATATAATTATAAAACTGAAAATTATCATATAGTTTAAATAAAATTAATTAAAAATATAGATTAAATTTTTTGAAGAAGTCAAATTAATTTTTATAATATAAATCATCGAAACATTAATTTTTGTAAAAAGAAAAAGAAACACAAGGCATTTGAAGTTAATTTAACTTTACTATACGTTTGGTTTATGAATTAGATTGTGGAATAAGATTGATATTTTTAAAATATTGATATTCATTTATTTGGTTGAATTTTTTAAAATTAAGCTGATCTATTCCTTTGGAATTCTAAGAATTGTTATTCTTTTAAAAAATTTATAATTTGTATTCTCTAAAACACAATAATAGAAAAACATTCTACTTTACCTTTGTTTTTTTTTTCTCCTTTTTTTTTATATATATTTACACTCTAGCTTCCTAATTTATTTATTTATTATGCTTGGTATTCTTTTCTACAGTAGGAATCGAATGCACCTGTGTTGGAAGGAAAGAAAGAAAAAAACAAATTGTTAATTGCATCAACTTTTGCTCTATGTTAAAGTGTTCTAGTTTCAGTTTGCTCAAATTGTCCTTTTTTATAAACGAAATTGAGTAGATTTTTCAATTTTATATTATCTATTGTGCTACATTTTTTTTTCTATGACAGCTAAAACTTGTTGCGGTTGATGTTTGTAATAATTTTTGTAGAGTGAAAATTATGGGCCAATTATCAAATTCAAGTCCTGTGAATGAAATATCATACACGTACAAGTGAACGAACCTGCACTCTTGCAGCTGAGAAACAGAGCAGGTCTTTTATAAATTGGCAATTCTAGAAATCAAGGGGCACTGATACCAACAGGGGTTAGGCGTTTCTACAGTTCTAGTATAGCTCAGGTATGCTCGAGACACACAAAGCCACTCCTAGGCACACAAAAGTCTCATGCCTTTTAGAGCAATACCATAACAGAGAAAAATCTGAACAACTGCAAGATCAAAAGACAAATACATTTTCTGGTGCACCAGATCCCTTTCGCAGGGGAAGTGCAGAGCATACTCATAACATCTCTGTTGATGATGAACAAGACATAGTAAAGAAACTTCGAAAAAGAAATAAGAAAACTTAGCCGGACATTTTGTAAATAGCAAACCACACAATTTTTATTTAATTTTTCCTCTGCTTACAAACGGAAACAAGAACTCCTTATATAGGAGGAGAAAAGCAAACAACCATCATTACAGAATACTTTTACCTAGGATAAAAGCAGAATGGAAAAGCAAAAAGCGAAAACATAAATATTATAGACAGATTGTGATTGCCACAATGATACAGATGATGATGATGACATCGGCATGCCAAGGGATTATTATATCCCAGAAAAAAGAAAGCCATTAATCCGGTGTAAGCCCGTCACTCCCCATAGGAGACATCACCCTGATGATCCATATTTTCCTTGCATCACTCCTATGATGAAATCCCCTCCTCCTCCAAGGACGGCCATCCATGAGCTTATCATACAAAGTTGCAAATCTAAACCTGTTTCTGTTTCTCCATTAAGACAGCCTGTTCCTTGTATGATGATGAGATCCCAAACCAGTTATGATGAAGATTTCCGGCTTTCCCTAAAGCCCCGGCGGCCACTCGTCCTTTTGTCCATCCAAAGAAAGTTCTCCCCACTGGAGAAATGGCCCTGCTGACTTCTGGAGAAGAAGTTCTTAATTGGCAGTCGGCTGCCATCCAAAATAACTCTATTTCTCTCCAGCGGATTGACAACAAGCTTGACAGACTCGTTGAAGGAAATCTTATCACTGAAGAAAATGAGTCAAAAATCAAACAGCTTCAAGCTCAACTTCAACAGATTACTGATGATGTAAAAAGTAAAGATCATAGATTCTCTTTAGCAGGATCTCGAGGAAGCCTTCTTGCCCCTGCTATAGCTCCTAATGCCCACAGGACTACCCCATCTATGACATATGAGCTTCTTAGGAAGTTCCCGCAAGACAAGCCTTTGCTTTCTCCTTTTCCAAGAAGACTTTCCCCAAGACCCAGATTTCAGGCTACTCCCGCCTTCCATCATGGTCCCTCCTCCTCTGGTCAACCTCCTTCTCAACACATGGCGATATCCCAGAAAAAGCCAAGCTATGTGTCTTCCTCCTACACTAACTCCTCCAATAGTAGTGAAGAAGACCTGGCCAACATCACTGAACTTTTAATGGCGGATCCAGAACTAATTTCTGGCACCACTCATCCTGACCCAACGGTGGAAATCCATTCCGATGAGGATTATGGAGAAACACACGACCATTCCTAATTTTTGTTACCAGTACCAAGGAAGAATTTCTAAAAAATAACTCTGGTCCTTGGTTCTCTTTAGATGACATTCCCCTTCATCAATGGGAAGCCAAATTCAAAGAATTTTCCGCATGGATGGATAATCAAGCCGTTCGCCCAGATGCAAATCCCAAGCTCATCCTGATTGATTTCATGTCCAGAACTATGGGATTCCTTCGTGACTGGTGGCAATCTTTGGGAGAATACCGACAATTACAATTTCTCAACTTCTCCCCGAATCAAGCCATTGAAGAACTTCATTTTCAGTTTCTTGGAAAAAGCCAGCCCTAGCATCAACAAAATCGAAAAGACTACTTTGCCATGCAGTGCTGCTCCTTGAAGAAAAAAGACCTCAATACTCATTATCAGAGAATGTCTAAGCTCTTCTATTCCCTCAATGGTTTTGACAGCATCGAGCTCAGACAGGTCTATATTACTTCTCTCCCAGAAGAAATTCAACCAGAACTTGAAAGAGAGATTGATTCAGAGCAAAAAAGTCTTGTCCAAATATCTCTCGGAGAGATTCACCAAAAGGCCATGATTGCTCTTGAAAAAATTTGTGAACAGCACTCTTACTGGTCCTGTTTCATGAACAGGGATTCCAAATTCAACAAGCTTTGCAAGAAGCCATATCTGCAGATCAAATGCAAAAAGAAGAAGTGTGCTTGCACCACAAAAAAGAAAAATCACTCTCAAAAGTACTTCCCCTTCTCTGAAAAGAAAAAACGCAGGTTCCCCTTCAAAAGGAAGATCAGATTTTTCAAATGGAAAGATAGAGGCTCAAAACCAAAGTCTGATGTCTGCTATATCTGTGGAAAGAAATGCCACTTTGCAAAAACTTGCCCCAATAGGCAACAAAAATCAGCTAGATTAATTCAACAACTCCAGTCTCTTCCACATTCCTTCAAAGATGTTGATGCTGATATTGAGTCCCGATATGAAGAACAATCTTGTGATGATAAAGAGACTGTCTTCGCCATTCAGGATAGTTCCTCTGACGATTCTGACAGCTCTTATGAGCCCCTATACAAGATTGAACAGATCTATCAAGCAGATAAGCTTACTCCTCCTATTCCTAATGTCGAGATAGATCTCCTCCCATCGAAGTACGATAATCTCATTAAGCTAATCTCTTATATGGATACTGGAGCTCACAAAACCATGATGAATTCTTCTGTCCTTCCTAAAGAACATTGGATAGAACACAAGGAGTACATCAAGGCTGCTGATGACAAAATCTTCAAAGTCAATCTCATCACTAAGAAGAAGATAGGAATCAAGTTCTTCCCTGACTGTATTATTTGGATTCGCGTCCTTGGGAGTAAACTCCCTGATAATGACCTCTTGATCGGAATGGACATGTATTTTCAGGCCCAATATCTCAGGATCCTTCCTCTTGGAATCAGGGATAAGAATCAGTTTAAATCTTATACTAGTATTTCTAAGCTGTTTTCTCTTCAATATGTCCAGGATAAATATTCTGAGATACAGTCTAAGCTCCTTCAGCTATGTGCAAATTCCCATGATAAATTCCAAAAAAAGCACTATTTTCCTCTATGGAAAAACAATGACTTTTTCATTCACCTTCCATTTTAGAAAAATGAAGATATCAATCCTACAAAGGCCACCCATCCGGGTATGACTCATGCAGATCTTGCTTTGGCCAGACAAGAATGCTCTCAACTTCTATCCCAAGGCCTCATTGAGCCCACGGCATCTGATTGGGCTTGTCAAGCTTTCTATGTTGAGAAAAGATCCGAATTAATTTGAAAAAAGAATAGACTTGTCATTGATTACAAACCTCTCAATCTCTTTTTAAAAGATGATAAGTTTCCTCTTCCAAAGATCTAGCCTCTTTTTGCCCAACTTCACAAGGAAATTTTTTTCTCTAAATTCGATCTTAAAGCTGGATTTTGGCAAATGGGTATCCACCCTGTTGATCGGCCCAAAACTGCTTTCTGTATCCCAAATGCTCAATACCAATGGACAGTCCTTCCATTCGAGCTGAAAGTCGCTCCTTCCCTTTTTCAAAAGACCATGTTAAAAATATTTGAGCTCATTCTTGATAAGGCCCTTATCTATATTGATGATATCCTGTTATTCTCAGAAACTTCTGAGGAACATCTGACCTTATTAAATCTATTTTATGACATTGCTCAACAACATGGGATTATGCTCTCAGAGCAAAAGAGCTTCCTAGCCCAGCCATCCATTGACTTTCTTGGCTTCCATGTCAAAAATGGTGTTTATCAACCCGGAGAACACTTGACAAAGGAGTTGACCAAATTTCCGGATGAAAATCTCTCAGTTAATTAAATCCAGCAATTTCTTGGAATTATTAATTATGTTAGAGATTTTATTCCCCAGATAGCTCAACATAACAGTCAACTCTCTGCTCTTTTAAAGAAGAATCCTCCGTCTTGGAGCCATAAGCAAACAGAGGCTGTTAAAAAGCTCAAGGATATAGCTCAGAATCCTCCTCCCCTGAAGAATCCTGGTACGGGCCAGAGAATCTTCCAGACAGATGCTAGTGATAATTATTGGGGAGCCATTCTCCTAGAAGAGGATGAGACTGGAAGGCGCCACTATTGCGGTCATGCAAGTGGACAGTTTAGCCAGGCAGAAAAACATTACCACACCATTTACAAGGAAATTCTGGCGGTTAAAAAATGGTATTAAAAAATTTGAGTTTCATTTACTCGGATACCATTTCTTAATTCACATGGATAACTCGTCCTTCCCAAAGGTTCTTGATTTTAAGAACAAGGTCCTTCCAGACAAACAAGTTTTAAAACTTAAAGACTGGTTCGCCAAATATGATTTCTCTGTCAAACATCTGAAAGGAAAAAAGAACATTATTGCTGATCTCCTGTCAAGGCCTCAGCCGATGAGGCTTATCTCCCACATTTCATCATTTTCCTTAATCATGATGGCCAATCCTCCCCATCTTCCTGACAGAGCTACCATCCAGAGAAATCTTCTTTTGGTCCTCAATCCTCAGTTTTCCCCTAAGATGATTCTTGATTATGCTCAACACCATAAAAATCTTTATCTCGATCATGTCATTCGTTCCATGGACCAACCTTTCAAAGATTATCTTATTGATAAAACCCTTTTCTGTGTGGTCCCATTCTATATCAATCCAGAACAAACTTTCACTGATGAATTATTCTGATATTTATGGTGCTGTGTCACAGAACATTCCATTGCCTTAGTTTTTCCCACAATCCCTCTTCTTGATCAACTCATTGATCCAGCCAATCATGATTCTCTCTTATGGACATTTCTGTAATGGTTTCATGGTCTTACCTGGTGGTGAGAAGAACTCTACAAAATTCTTCAGCATAAACACATTTGGACTCATCCTCCAGATAAACAAAAGGAGATGTCTTCTGTCTTCATCCTCCACAGGCCCTACTATTTCAATAAGACCACCAGCAACTGCTGGGCTCAAAGAATGGCTTACGAGTGGACCACTATTTCTAGCAGAAGAATTTCTACCATTCTAAGGCTTAAACTTGAAACCAGGCTTATGGAAATAAACAACATTGGTCCAAATGAAGTTTTCATTGTTCCTGATAAAAGCCCCGATGACCCAGGCCCATCTAATCCTGGCCCATCTGCATCCACAAATCAAAACACTGCTGACAGTATTCCTTTGGACAGGCCCCAAAATCTCTCTCAAATCCCTCCAGAATACTTCCAAGATTTTCAAGACCCATATGAAGACATAGACATGGATGTCGGCCCATCTAGCCCACAGTCTAACTCCTACAAAGACTGGAAAATAAATATGGGAATGGGGTCCATTGATTCTGACGATTCAGATTACAGAGACTTTAACATCTCTCCTAGTCAGAATAGCATGTGACTCTCCTGTTCAAGATTCCTTCCTTTCGGCTGCTTTCGGTTGCTTTTGCTTTCCTGTCTGTAATAATTATGTTTTCGCTTTTTGCTTTTCTCTTCTGCTTTTACTCTAGGTAAAAGTATTCTGTAATGATGGTTGTTTGCTTTCCTCTGCATATGTAAGGGACTGTAAATATTTGGAAAACCTACTCTAGTGAGGGATGGATCCAGAGTATGGCTTCTCACTTTCACTGAAAATAATCACTCTCTGAAATCTCCAAATGTGTTTAGAGGTTGACAACAAGAAGTTTCTCTGTATTCTAGTTAAGTATTCTATATTTACTTGTTTTTTTTTTTTTGTTTTTTAATGTTTGTGGGGGATTTTTGAACGTATAAATTCTTAAATATATATTATGAAAAAATATTTATTATTCAATTTTACACCTATGAGAATTTTAAAAAATGACAAATAATAATCTATTCAACTATTTATTATGTAAATTCAAATAATGTAATGTGTATTGAGTGTTATATTTCACCATTAACACCAAACTAAATAATAGGAAACACTATTTTATTCCACCATTTTTTATTCTTAAGAATTACTAATTTTACTGTTTAAAAATAATTATTCTTCCAATCAAACGTGCTATAGATACTTAAGATTGCCACATATGAGATAATAAATGCAAGCGAGTGTAGATATTATTAAAAATTTGAAAAATATTTTATTAATTATCTCAATCTCAAACATTAGAGGTGTAACTAATTTATTTCGTACCTAAATCTTGACATGGCAAACTCAAACACCAAAGTTTACCCACAACAAGCCAATATATATTTTTGGAAGATTTTAATTTATATATTTTAATGTAAAAGTTTAAATGATCAAATTTGAGTAAAAATAATTTATACAAATACGACACAGATGCAATATTAAAATTAAGACAATATAAATTAATATTTATTTTTAATCATTTGAATTTATTATTTTATCATAAAAAATTAATATGTCAAATTTAAATAATTTTTTTAATACAAATACAATATAATATTATAAAAATATAATATAACACAGTACACTAAAAAAAATTATCCAATACTCATAGAATAAATAATAATTTTTTAAATTTTACAAATGTCATCAAAATGCCGTAGGTAGGATAAAATTTCCTCACGTAGTAATTAATGCATTTATATTAGGAAAAAAGAAAATAAAAAAGTAACTGCTTATTTGATTAGCAAAAAGAAGACATACCATTAAGTTAAAATGTGCAAAAAAAATTGACTAAATAATAAAGAAAGGAAAGCTGCTACTTCATCAGCATCAAACTCATAAAAAATCTAATTAAAATTTAAAATTAAAAAATTAAAAAAACCTAGCTAATAAATTTGATTGTTCTAAATTATTTTGTTAAACAACAAATAAATCCACAATTTTATGCTCCTCCAAATTCTATTTCTCCAAAAACAAAAAATCACCTTTTTATTTATTTATTTTTTTTTAGAGCAGAGGGTTAGCAAACTATAGCTAAGCTACTAAATAGGGAAAAACCATTTTGACGTTTTTTAAATGTTTTTTTTTTTTTTTTTTAGGTTTGAGTTACATAGTCTAGCTAAATCAACTAAAAACTTAAGCCTTTTTTTTATGTATTTTATTATTATTGAATTGGAAGAAGAAAATTTTTTGTCTTCTAATAGCTATCAGTTTTCTAGATATTAAAATTTTACTACTTAGTCATTGAATTTTAAATATGTATTTAAGTTTTCTGTATAACATACTCTCACATGTTGACTATCCTAATTGACAAAAAAAAAAAAAAAACCAATACTACTAGATCATTAATTGTTATCTGTGTGTTATCAAAAACCTTGTATCGCAATTTCATACGTAATAAAACTGAAAGTAAAAAAAAAAAAAGAAAAAGGAACCATAATAACCCAATGTTTGGCTACTAAAAAAACATGCAAGAAAAAAAAATCTAAGGAAAAAAAAAGAAAGCATTGTACAGACATCGAAGAAAAGAAAGAGAAAAAAAAAAGTGAAGAGAAAATGGAAAGAAAGAGATTAAGAAGGAAAAAAAAAAAAAGAAAAAAAAAAGAGAAATCTGAGAGAGGAAAGGAAAAAAAAAACAAAAAGATAGAGAACGAAAAAATTAAAAGAGAGAAATGGACAAGAGAGAAGAGAGTTGAAAGTGAGAAAGAGAGAGATGGGAGGGAGGGGAGAGAGACGAAGAATAAGGATTTTTTTGAAACAAAAGTAGAAGAATAAACTTGTTGAATAAGCTTCATTATGCGTTTTGAAAAAGACGGTGTTTCAGTCCATCAACTGACATAAAATGTTAAATGACTAAATTATTTTTTCGTCGTTAATTTTAATAAATTTTTTTTACGGTAGAAGATGTTTATACATGATACGAAACTACAATGTTCGATTTGGAATTATACTATACTTTAGAGGATCGTAATGAAATTTGCCATTTTTTTAATTATTTATATGTTAGGTTTTAAAAAAAAAAACTAAATTTTTTAAATATAGTTTAAGCACAACAAATTTTTGACATAAAAAATAATCTAAATATCAAATATTTAAAATAAAAAAAATAAAAAATTAAATTTTAAAAAATTTAAAAAATTAAATAAAAATAAAAATTAAATTGATTAACCAAATCTAATATAATTACTAATTGAATTAGATTATATTTTACGTATGAATCAGATTAAAAAAAATTAATTATTAATTAAATTATATTAATTATTTTTGAAATAATTCGAATCGATAAATAATCTTAAATACTAACGCATTGCATAATGTAAAATGCAAAAAAGTATTTAGCATCCTAAAAAAATAAAATTGGAGAAAATAATCTTTATTTTTTAAAATAATCCAAAAGTGGGGACAGTGAAAACTTTTGTTTTTGTTTTCTTTTTGTGAAAGGGTACAGTGAAAGACTTTGGACTTACCAAATTTTAGCTGGATGCAGTAAACCAATCCCAAAAAAAACTCTAAAAAAATATATAATAATAATAATAATATATTTTTTCCTTCACAGATTCAACCTTTTCACATTATTTTTCGATTCTCTCTCTCACTCTCACTGTCTCTGAACCAGTCCCCACCAAATCATCCGCCATTACTGCACTTCTCGCTTCTTTCCCTTTCCCTTCTTCTCACACAAACTGGGGACTGCAAGCCAGTCACGATGCCCACCTCCTTCTTCTTCTTCTGGTTGATCTTCTTTCTTTTATCCTCCACCGTCAATTCCACTTCCTCTACTTCCTTTGTCGCTCCTCGCCGTAGGATCCTCCACCAGCCTTTTTTCCCTCAAGACGCTCTTCCTCCCTCTGAACCGCCATTGAAGTCTTCTCCACCCCCTCCGAGCCCAAAACCCAAATACCCATTTTCCGCTTCCCCTTCTACCCCTACCCCATCTCCCTTTTTCCCATCCTTCCTCGCTCCTCCTCCTCCTCCATCTCCGGCGACCTTCGCTTCCTTCCCGGCGAATATCTCCTCTCTTATCCTTCCCCGTTCTTCGTCTCCGAAGCCTGCGTCTCACAAGCTCCTCGCTCTCTCCGTCGCCGCCGTCGTCTCCGCCGTCTTTGCCATCGGCATTGGCCTTTTCTTCTACTGCCGCCGGAGACGCAGCCGGAGCTTTGCAGATGATAAGACTTTCAGATCGGAAAACAGCAACAGGCTGTTCCCGGCCAATGTCGACACCACCAATGGGACCCACAAGCTTAGAACCACTTCCACGACGAGCTCGGAGTTTCTCTACCTGGGAACTCTGGTCAGTTCGCGTGGGATCGAGGAGCGAGCTGATTCGCTTAACAATGGAGGCGGCGGAAGTAGAGGCGGTGATGGTGGTCTGGACAGTCGGAAAATGGAATCTCCGGAGCTTCATCCGCTTCCGCCGCTCGCTAGGCAGGCTTTGGGGATGAATTGTGGGAATGGTGAAATGGGTTCGACTGTGGACGAGGAGGAGGAGGTGTTTTACTCGCCGAGAGGGTCTTCCGGTTGGCAGGAGAGTTTTAGTGGTACTGGATCGGGCTCTAGGAGAGTTCTAACGGCCACGGCGGGCGAGAGCTTCGATGGAAGGACCAGCGGTTCGAGTTCGTGCTCTTGCTCTTCTTCCACTTCACCAAGCCGTTCACACTCGGCCAGTCTTTCTTCTCCGGCTATTTTGAGTCCCACAAGACCAGAATCCAATTCTCCGGAGCTTTCAGTCTTGCCGGCAAGTTCACCTCTTTTGGCGTCGATGGCTAATGAGATGAGGTCTCCATTGGCATCGCCGTCCCTGTCGCCGCTTTCTTCATCGCCGGAGAGAGTTCTGGAGAAGATTCAAGCTTCGTCGCCGCGGAAATCGAATGTTTCCCATGGAAATGTACGGTCTCCTTCGTTATCCCCACTTTCTTCTCCACCAAACAGGACTCTGGAAAACTTCAGCGTAGGTGCGTCGGATCCAAATGGGAAGTCTCCTTCACTGTCTTCTCCGTCATCTTCGCCGGAGAGGATTTTGGAGAAGAACCCAGATGCATCATCAGCGTCACCACGAGTCTCGGTTGCTTCGGATCGAAATAGGAAGTCTCCATCACTGTCTTCTTCATCTTCTTCAACCTCTCCGGAGACGGTTTTGGAGGGATTTATAGAAAAATCTCCAAGAGTTTTGGATGATTCCGATCAGAAAAGTCAGTTAATTTCACCGTCTCCGCTTTCGTTGTCTCCGGAAAGAGATTTGGCTAAGAACCCAGATGCATCTTCACCAAGAATTTCAGAATCTTTATCATCATCACCAGAGAGAGTTTTGGATGGATATTCAGAAAGTTCTCCTAGAGTGTCGAATGTTTTTGATCTTAAAATGCAGTTTCTTTCACCATCTCCACCTTCCATGTCGCCAGAAAGAGTTTTGGTGAAGAACCCAGATGAATCGCAAAGAAATTCAAACGCTTCTGATCTAATTTCATTCGATTTAGATCAAAATAGAAGGTCCCTTTCATCATCTACACCTGCTTCATCTCCAGAGAGAGTTTCAGAGAATAATTCAGAAGCAACATCACCAAGATCATCCAGTGCTTCTGATCAAAATCCAGAGTCTCCAGAGATAATTGCCACTACTTTGAATCGACCACCTCCATTAGTTCCACCCCCTCCACCACCAGCTCCGCCACCGCCTCCTCCAAAAAGTTACTGGGAAAACCCAAGTCCTTCAACACCCATTGCTAAGCCCATCTCTAAGCCACCCCCTCTTATACCCCCTTCAATGCCCTTTGTATTCCAAAACCCAACGAAGCACCTTTCTATTTCTCCAATGGAGTTGCCACCGAGTTCTAAGACAATGGAGAAGATTGAGGAGACACCAAAACCAAAGCTAAAGCCATTGCATTGGGATAAAGTAAGAGCTAGCTCTGATCGTGAAATGGTGTGGGATCAGCTAAGATCGAGCTCATTTAAGTAAGATACTATAGCAGTGAACTTTCACTATCTTTTTTTATTTTTTTATTTTTAATCTAATTGCTTTGCTTTTCTTGTTTTGGTTATTTCTTGAATTATTCTAGATCCTGATTTGGTAGTGTCTTACTCTTCGAATAAGTTTATAGAGTTATGTTGATTGCAGGTTGAATGAAGAAATGATCGAGACATTGTTTATTGTGAATGCCCCGAACTCAAAACCAAAGGAAGCAACTCCTCGCTCGGTTCTTTCCTCACCGAATGTGGAAAATCGAGTGCTTGATCCGAAGAGATCGCAAAATATTGCTATTTCGCTAAGGGCGCTTAACGTGACCATAGAGGAAGTTTGTGAAGCTCTTTTAGAAGGTTTGTATGCATGCCCACTTTTGGCGTACATGTTGAAAATTGCCTTTTGTTCTTTACTGGTATAGGAGAGAACTGTTAAACTTTGTTGGTATCATTTTCATATTCATAGTTGCCTTCGCAAAATTGTCACTTTGTTCACAGAATCCTAACATTTCTTAATATGTTTGGTATGAGTTATATTGTGCAAATTTCCATGGGTTTTGACATAGTAGTTGTATGCATGTGACTTGCATTAATTGCCGATAAGTTTTGCCAACCTGTTGCACATATCAAATTCATCACAGAAATTGCATTTCATAATGAACATTTGAGTGGACACAATCATTTGGAAGAATATATAAGTGGGCCAGGGTCAATAATTTAAAGATAGATCATTCACTTATGAGCATCTAAATTCTGTTTAAATTTACTTTCTTCTATAGATTGTAAAAAATGTAGCAATAACTCTTGTCCCAATATTTTGACAGCAAATTGAATTTGTTGTTATAATTCTTTGCTTGTTATGAGTTTAAGGTAGTCGCTGGTACTATGAGGAATGAAATTTTATTCCGTTGGTGGATACTGGTTGAGAAGCGCATTCATCTATAAAAGTGTAATATAAGGCTTCCATTTTCTGGCAAAGTTATAAACTAGTAATTCTGGATTCTCATGATTGCTTCGTTGCAGCTTTCATTTAGTAGAATCCTTTGTATTTGCAGCAACTGTATAGAACTTTTGAAATGAGGGTGCTTATTAATTTAATTGCTAATTGTTTCCTACCTTTCTTCATGAAATAGTTATTCAAGCTGGGTGGTAGTTTAATTCGTTTTTAGCTTTTATTAATTTCTAAAAGAGCAAGTGATAGTACTGCAACTAAAGATTTTCTTTCTTGAATATAGGTAATGTTGATGCACTTGGAACTGAACTACTTGAAAGCTTATTGAAGATGGCTCCGACCAAAGAAGAAGAACGTAAACTTAAGGAATACAAAGATGATTCACCATTCAAACTTGGCCCTGCTGAGAAATTTCTTAAGGCTGTGCTTGATGTACCATTTGCCTTTAAAAGGGTTGATGCAATGCTTTACATTGCTAATTTTGAGTCTGAGGTTGAGTACCTCAAAAAGTCTTTTGAAACTTTAGAGGTAAGTTTCATTCTCACTTACTTGCACACATGTTTACATTTACAGAAATTCAACTGTCCCTATTTTAGCTTTCCTTTAAACAGATTGGAAAAATAAGAATACAGTATTTTCTGCCTGAGGAATCACTTGTCCTTGATTGATTTCTATAAGCATATAGAAAACATTTATATGTGGTTGATGATATTCTTGTTTTCAAATTATGATGCTTCCTCATGTAAGTATGTGCATAATGAATTTAGGGTTTAAAGTATCTATATTTGTGCATGAATATAGCGAATGCAAGGGGGACATGCTTCTTCCAGACCATGGAGGATTGGAATTACTGTTTTTGCCAGATGCCATTTAGTTTTTCAGTTTTTGGTGTCATGTCTCATTGGTTTCTCTATTCTATAGGCTGCCTGTGAAGAATTGAGAAACAGTAGGATGTTCTTGAAGCTTCTCGAAGCTGTGCTCAAGACTGGAAACCGAATGAATGTTGGGACCAACCGTGGTGATGCCCACGCCTTCAAGCTTGACACGCTCCTCAAACTTGTTGATGTCAAGGGTGCTGATGGAAAAACCACACTATTGCATTTTGTGGTACAAGAAATCATCAGGACTGAAGGTGCTCGCCTCACTAATGCCAACCAAACTCCAAGCTCTACTTTGAATGATGATGTCAAGTGTAGGAAGCTTGGTCTCCAAGTTGTTTCTGGTCTCAGTTCAGATCTCACTAATGTCAAGAAAGCTGCTGCAATGGATTCCGATGTGCTTAGCAGTGATGTATGCAAGCTCTCTAAGGGAATTAGCAACATCAGGGAGGTTGTGCGATTAAATGAGACAATAGGGTCAGATGAAAGCCACTTGAGATTTTCAGAGTCTTTGGACAGATTCATGAAAATGGCTGAGGAGGAGTTGATAAGAATTCAAGCCCAAGAGAGTGTTTCTCTGTCTCTAGTTAAGGAGATTACTGAGTACTTTCATGGGAACTCCGCTAAGGAAGAAGCTCATCCTTTCAGAATATTTATGGTGGTGAGGGACTTCCTTACAGTTCTAGATCGGGTGTGCAAGGAAGTCGGGATGATAAACGAACGAACAATAGTTAGTCATGCACATAAATTTCCAGTTCCAGTGAATCCAACACTACCACAAGTTTTTCCAGGACTCCATGGAAAGCAATCAAGCTTGTCCGATGATGAGCTCTAAGCCTTGCTCGGTCTATATATGTCTTTAAGCTCTTTTTTCCACCCAAACCCAAATTTGTACCTGTAAAAATCCGTGTATAAGATTTTGAGTTCGTCTTATAGATAATATATACGAAGGAGGAGATTTTCTTTGAGATAAGTAAGTTATATGCCAAATTAGTTGGAATGCTGTGTCTAAAAACATTGGATATACAAATGCTCTTATTGAAATATCAGAGCCTGTAGATAATTCCCAATTAGAGTAAGGATTTATATTGTATTTGTAACAAACTAGCAGTTGATTCTTCCTCTAGACTTTTTTTTTTTTTTTTTTTTAAGTTCTTGAATAAAAAGTGTTGAAGATGGATTTTGAATGAAGCATAGTTGAAATTTTGAAATTCAAAATTTGAATGGAGTTTTCAAAAATTTTCAAAAATGTATAATAATAATAACATTCAGCCTAATTGGTACTAACAATATTACAATTTTTAGTATGAGAAACATTAAGTGCGTCTTAGTAAGAAACCACTTTGCCAGATTTACGTACTTTTTATTTGGACATTTTGGTTCGTGATGATTCACAATTGCATTGAACAATGCTTATTTAACCGAACTTTCAAACAAAATGGTGATTTTTTTGGGTCCATCTGTTGACCTTTGGTGTCTACTTTACAAAATTTAAGGGCCTAGATAAGAGGTTTGACTTTATTTTAAGGAGATCTTTTTGGTTTTTAAAATATCAATTATACTCCAATAGATAGTGCAACTGATAGAGAATGATATTCATAAAATAAAATAAAAAATAAAACAACAACAACAACAACTCTGAGAGAATGATGTTAAAGGGGTTTAAATGATGTTAAAGATTTGCATCTCAAATCATAACCCATACGATTCAACCTCTGTAGTACCAACATTGCAACAGCAGCTTTCAAATTGACACTTCCCCTTAAAGAATTAATTCGCTTCTAACCTGGTGTCAATAACAGCTTTCACCATAAAAATATAACTGCACATTGACAAAAACCTTCAAGTCTAGCAGTTTGACAATCTTTCACAACTAAATACCATAAATTCACAAACAAATTTGATATATAAAGATTATTGAATAAAATTGCAAGAATGCAATTAAAAGTTTAGGATTTAGATTTTTCTCGCAAGCGCTCTAGATATGCGTAGGTCTGAGCCAAGAGCAGCAGCCATTTGTTTCAAGGCTATCTTAAAACACTTTCTGTTCTACGTTTCCAATTTCTAACAAATTCTAGTACTTATCAACTTCTTCACAAACTATTCTATATATAGATTCTCTGCTTCTTCATTTTTTTCTTTTTTTTTTTGGGGTATCAAGTTCATGTCTATATGCTCCTGCCTCCTACAGGTTACAAGGTTTCAGCATCCATCCGCTCTAGAATGCAACGAGCTTCTTCCTCAGTTGCAGGAACTACATGTCGAATCCTAAGTCCATTTCCATTGACCTTTGCCTCTGGTCGTACAGTGAACGTGAAATAAAATGTGTTTGAAATCTGCATGGAAGATACAAAATAGATGAAGATAAGCAGTACAGAAAATTGACAAGCAGACAGGCCATTGTTACAATATAAACTCAAATTTCTTTGAGGTTCAAATGCTAACTAGTTATTTTGATAGTTCCAAACCATAATTTGCAAATTTTTGGACTTTAGAACTTCAAGATGTTTTATCTTTGAAAAGTCCAGCATCTTACCTCACTAGACCTGAGCTCAGGCCTACTAACATGAGCAACAACTTCTATATTGATGAGAGGCTGATCGGGATTCTCAAGTTCTGTGTATAGAACACATGATTTGAAACGCAGGAAATCTCCAACATCCACCTGCTCATCAAAGATATTATCTTTATAATCATAATGACAAAGAAATTTTTTGCTAACTGTCTAATTGGTTAAAGTAGCAGTGGAATCACACTTTAGGTAAAGAAACAAATCAATGCTAATCACAGAATGCTGATCCAAATCAGGCATTGAGATTCATGGCGCTGTTTAAATTATATATAATAATAAAAAGAAAAAAAAAAAGCCATTTGATAAAATCTCCATCCTTTATCCTCCCTCTCTTCCTCACGTACATGCATCCAAAATTTCCTAACCCATACTTTAATTGTATTCCACCCTCTCTGGTTCAATGCCAAGCCAAAGATGTTTTGTTTCAAACTGAGCCACTGGCCTTAAAAGGTATGTAAAATAACAAATATATTACATCAACTTGATGCTAACAATTTAGAAATTAGTAAAGGATGCATATTGGTACTCACAGGTCTCAAAAAATCAACATGATCAACTTCTAGAAAATAAGGTACTAAGCCTGCAAAAGCATAAGCTGTTGAGAAAGCCAATTCAAATGCTCGCTGCATCAAAAAGCCTCCAAAGATTCTGCCATGGATGTTTCTCTGCTGTGGCTGGCAGATCAGAGAGTTTTCCAGGCGGGTATCCCTTAGAAGAATGCTATCCCTGTCTGCCAAGGCAGGCATATCACAGAAGATCCTTCCTTCAGCCAAAAGAGCTTGGAGTCTATTTGCTTCCCCATTTTCCAACTCCCTTCTGTCTCCTCCTCTTTTCCTTTTCCTCAGATTACTTCTCGCTTCTGCTTCCTCAAAGAGAAACTTTTCTTGTTCAGTTTCTGGTGAGAGCCGATTAACTGGAGCAGCTTTCCCAGTTATAGAGTCACGGGCCACAAATATGAAATTGGCAGTAAGAGCGACTAAATCTGAAGCACTGGAATCTTCTGCAAAACAAAAGTGTAGCATTTATCATTTCCTTCAAGAACAGTAAAGCGATATATTTCCATCAACTGAGCCACGGATGCTTTAGTATATATCATACTGATGCAGGACCAGGAAAATAGGAGAGATAAAAGAGGATGAAAGAGAGGAAAAATAGATTAATAAACTGAAAAGATATGAAAGGAGAGGGAGAGAACAACCAGAGGGAAGGAACAGTCTAATTAATAGTCATAATCTTAGTCTTCTGTTTAGGAATACAAAGAACAAGCCTAATCTAATAAGCCTAATATAAACAATATTCAATCATAAAATTCTGTATATCTTGTTTTGCATCATGAATTTATTCTTGACTTGACAAACCATGAAACATAATATCCTCAACATTGAGTTGAAGCTTTGTAAGGTTTAGTTAAACATCATTGAAATGAACAGGAGTCTTTCTTTTCATAGGTGGAAACAAACATGACCATGACCGTGACCATGAACGCGAAATAGTATGGGTCTTTTTTTGGCTTATTTTTGTTTTCCTTTTTGTTCTTGTACTTTTTTTTGTTGGTTTTTTGGTGTACATAAGGTTGAAAGTACAAAGGCTTGAATCTGATAAACCTCCATGGAGGCAGTAGACCTTAACCCCCAGGAAGTCCCTAGCATGAGAATGTACAAGGAGAGTTGGAGACTTTTGATTATTTTACGTTTGACATCTATGACAGTTTTGGGTACTTCTATAGTACCTCTAAAATTATTCTAAACAATAAAATCAGCATGTACATTGATCTGTTAATCATCATTAACACCATAAGGATTCACAGATATTTACAACATACTTGGCAAATAAAAAAAACACAAAAAAACGCATAATCAAATTTGAAGTGGAACTTTGAAATATTACTGATTTTTCAAAGGTAGAGAGACTCGAAAATTGAAGTACCTTTTGTGGACTGAGTGACATCTAGTTGAATCTCAATTGATGACCGCCCAACCCATATGACAGCACCAACTATATTCAGATCAATATCAACACTAATAGGCTTCTTTAGGACAATTTTGTCAACAGAAGCAGTAACCAGTAATAGTGGCCTTGTCATGCTATCATCATCAGAACAGTGCTAATTCACACCCAAAGAAAAAGCAAATAGAAGAAAAAATATTGATCACTAAATGAAAAATACAAGCAATAGATTCACGTAAGATAATCTAAATTTTGAAATTGAATAAACTAGTACTCATCCCCTCATTCTGAAGACACGGTTGGAACATGAGAAATTTTATTTTATTTGCTGTACAATAATTTCATTTACTCAATCAATGCGATTGTCAAAATGGGTAAGGCTGATAAAGATATTCCTCAAAACATCGACACCTTCATTGCATTTTACGAAGCATTTGAAAAAAGAGAAATACCAGTGTAGACGTATCATTTACATAGTAAATTCAGTATTAAAAAAAGTAGAGTAGTAACTCTCAAAATTATGGGCTTCAAAATACAAATTCCATGTGAACTGGAATGCTGTAACACCTGCTCTGTGCTTAGACTACCTTAAAATTTATCCATCACTCTAGCCTGCAGATCTTCACATAATGTTTTTCTGAAACAAATTTTGAACTAAAGTTGATGATTTTTTATGGCAAGAAAATAGTGATCCAAAAGGTTGGAAACAAGCAGCAAAACATACTATAAAACACATATAAAATATTTAGACTTTTCCAGTCCGCTTAAAAAGAAAAAATAAACCAATCAAAAATTTTCTTATGTCCAAAAGAAATTTAAAAATAAATAAATAAATAAAAATAAAAATTTTGGACGAGAAAGCTAATAACAACGAGCAAGTACAGAAAGCTAATCGCCCAACAAAGCAAATTTAGCCTCTCATATCCCATTTCAGTGGTAAGACATAACCCATAAAACCAATTCGACTAAAATGGCAGAACAATCACAAAATTAGTAACGGGAAAAAATAAATAAATAAATAAATAAATCAAAGTAAACTCCATGTTGTACCTTAACCGAAATAGTCCCAGCTAAGGCATCAAGGTCTTCGAGCAATTTCCCGATTCTCACCTCATTCCATGGATCTCTGTACTGCTCTCTCAAGGTGTAATCCGAAGAGAAATTGTAGTGAATGGTGGTTCGGCTCTGTGACGGAGTCCTGGTGAGCAATTCGCTCTGTGGAGGGGCATCTTTTGGTGGGTCAAGAAGCCTCTCGAAGATCTTCGACCGAGCTTCCCAAAGCGCATTCGTGACTGGTGAATGGTACATTCCGGGCCACAAACTGATGGGCTTTCGGGTCGAAGAGTTACCGTCCATGGCGGAAGGAGGAGGACCGTCAAAAGGCGAAGCTAAGGTTGAAAACACAGAAATGGTGCCGTTAGGAGGAGAAGAATTCAAACCCATGGGAATTTTGGGTACTTCTTGGAATTGGGTTTCTAGGAAAATAGAGTAGGATGATTGTTACTCCAAGAATAAAGGCAAAAGTTTTGAATTTGAAATTGAACACAAGATTATATGATTACGATTTTTTTTGGTTAACAGATTGTATGATTACGATGAGACTATAAAAGAAGAAGAGAGAAATGGTGGGTTCGACTTCAAATTTGGATTGCTTGCTTTTAGAAGTTTTGGGGTTTCAAAGAAGTAAAGTTGAGTCGATGAGAGCTGAAACTTTGGTGGTTCTTTCAAAGCCATGGAAATAAATTAGATTCCGACATCTTTGGTCTTCTTTCTTCTCAAACTAATTTTCCTAGCATATGGGGGAAAAAAAAAAAAAAAAAACTTTAGCACTCCCGGGTAATAAGTTTTTCGGTACTCCTTCTTATCATCTAATAACATGTGGGTATTTTTCCACGTCAGAAATTCATCGAGTCACCTAAAACTTTTTATAAGTTTTAATTAAATAAATTTAAATTTTTTAAATCGGTAAAAAAATTAAAAATCTGTAAAAAAAACAAAAATTAAATTAAATCTTCATTAAAAATAATGTATTTTTTGGTGAAATCATTAAAAATAATGTTAGAAGTACTGCTTATTCTACTAATATATTTGCCAACTATATGTGTACTTTTTTAATTATTTATATTTAATTACATTATATTTTTAAAATTTTACTAATCTAAATTTAAATTATATTAATATATTAAATATTAAAATAATGACACACATATAATTAATAGATATATTAGTAGACTAAATTATATATATAGCATTTCTTTTTTATTAAACTACACTTTTGTTAGTTAGATGACAGGAAGGAGAACTCGAAAACTTATTAGTAGAGTACTAGAGCTTTTCTTCCATTTGTGAGAGCCATGTATTAATTTTTTGAGCAATGCTAAAGGGATCATTTAATTTTTTAATATATTTATCAATTATACATGTGTGTTATTATTTTATTATTAATATACTATTATAATTTAAATATAAATAAATAAAATTTTAAAAAAATAAAAATAATTAAATAAAAATTAATTAAATAAAAATTAATATATATAGTTAATAGGCATATTAGTATATGTATTTTTTAAGCTTTGTTGCATTGCTTCAATGTACTATAATGTGCTAAAAACCAAGGCTCTGATGCTCTCCGAGGATGGTCCGCCTGAACCTCTCCGTCGGCTATTTGTAAACAAGTAACCGTGCCTGATTCTATTGACCATTTTTCCATAGTGTTTTTTCTTCCCGCCTCTCTTTTTGATCCCTAGCCTTGATCACCCCAGATTACTACTTTCCCCTCTCTTTTTCTCCCCTTCCCATTCATGTTCCTTTTCCTCATGCATTTTTTCCCAAACATTTTATTTTTGGATAGATTTATTGAGAAAGCGGTTTCTCTCCAAGAATCGCTGAGTAACTTATCCCTGAACCCTGTAGAAGAGGCTGCGAACACAGATAAAATATTAGTTGATAAAGTTATCTCTTCTAGAAATTTCAGAAAATTCACAATATTTGAAATTACCCAAAAAGATTGGAAACTCGTAAAACAACTTCAGATTGAGAAGATTGAGGAGAGCACTTTCAAATTTGTTTTTTGTCAGAAGAAAGATAGGGATTTCATATATAAAAACAGTTTGTGGTCCTTAAATGGTTCATTGTTGGTCCTTAAGGAATGGCCTCTAGATATTCCTCTTGAAAGCATATATTTTGATACAACATCATTCTTTATCCAAATCCATGGACTACCGCCCCTTTTCCTACATGAGAAGACAGCTACCAAGAATGGAAACCAGATTGGTCAACTCCATACAGACTCCATCCATCGTTGGTGCATTGTGGGACACAGATACTTGAGGATTAGGGTCGATATCGCCGTCAATGAAGCCACTCCCGAAGGTTTTTTCTAAAACATGAATGAAGGACAGAGTACCTGGATCCAGTTCAAATACGAGAAACTCTCCAATTTCTGTTACAAATGTGAGGCCTTAGACCATGTAATTAGAAGATGCTCATTCGGAGAACCGGCAATGATAACTTTCATTAACGGAATAGTAGCCAAGTTGTACGGACCATGGTTGCTTGCAGAACACCAATGAAGTTTACTGTTCATCAACCCAAAACCCGAGACTGACAAAGAGATTATTCTAGTTAAGGAAAGATGTGTAGAGGAAGCTAGCAATGCGAATCTCGATACCTTCCATCTGAATGATACTCTGACTTCACAACTAGAAATGGCAAAAATTTCAGAACCAGATTCAAAAGGGCAACGCAGAGAAGACAAAATTGAAATATATCATAATGAAGTGGAGTTACAAAAGCTCCACCACATATTGAAAAGGTAAAATTGGGGAACTGATGTGACATTGCAAAAGTCGATCCTTGACCGGGTAAAAGAAACAAGGCAATCTGAGATTGCAAGATGGGCCTTAAACATAGTTTAGCAAATTGCATCGCTTAACGCCTTGGACAAAGACGAAATAGGCTTTGAAGAGCTAGGCTTGTTTATAACAGAAGCTTCTGGGTCCTTCTCCAAGAATGAACATACAAAAATCCTCAGCTGCAAAAGGCTGGCCCAACATGTTTTAGAAGGCTTATCTAAAACACATGCTAGGCTGCGAAGATGCCGAAACAAAAACGGAGGATTCAAATGCTCTGCAAGAATACTTTCAAAAGAAAGTTCACACACCAAAGGTTCTTGCAAATATTATCAATCTAAACCAAAATAATTTGAGCTTTAGAAATGGAGGAGAAAGGAATGGAGACAAAAGTAAAGGTACTAGAACATGGAAAAAAGCAGCTAGAAGACGAGCTTTTAATCTGACAGAGGAAGGTCGGCTGGAGCATGCAATGGCCATGGATAGATTCCTATGAGACATTTGGATTTTCATGTGGCCGAGGAGGTGGGTCTTACCATGCGTCATCCTCGTCATGAAGATAATATCCTGGAATTGTAGGGGCCTAGGTACATCGGAGACTACAAATTTTCTAAAGGTGCTGGTCAGAAAGCATCATCCTGATTGTGTTTCTTATGGAAACAAAAGCTAATCACCTGCGGATGGATAAGGTACGTAGAATTCTGAAATACCTGAATTATTTTTCTGTGGAAGCTAAAGGCTTGGCAGGTGGTCTTCTGATTATGTGGTCAGAGGAATGTGAGATCAATTATGAAAAAGTTTCAGATAGAGTTTTAAAATGTACAGTCCAAGAGGATCCTGAGAATTCCTAGAGCCTCTTTATTTGTTATGGAACTCCATACAAAGGAGAAAAAAAATTGTTTTGGGATGAAATTCAACAGATAGTGATGGAGGAGGAAAAACCATTGCTAATGGTTGGCGATTTGAATGAGATAATTGACGAATCTGAAAAATTTGAAGGTAGACCTGTTTGGAAAAGATACCCCTTCTCAAACCTTTCATGCAGGAAACATGAGGTATAGACCTGGGTTACATGGGACAACACTTTACTTGGAATAATGGATAGGGAGGCATGGCTTTAATTAAAGAAAATATTGATAGGGCCCTGGCTGATCTCCAATGAATAGTTATTTTTCCGAGGACTACTGTTCAACACCTCACTACAGAATACTCAGATCACTGCCCGATTATGATCTCCACTAAAGGAATGGAACCTAGCCTAACAAGGCGTTTAAAGTTTTTTGAGGCTTGGGCATCTAATTCCTCTAGTTTTGAATTGGTGGAGAAGGCCTGGGAGAGCAACTGAAAAGATGACATGGAGAGTCATCAATTGAGAAGAAGCCTGTTCAATACCACTAGAGCCCTCAGAAAATGGAACAAGGAGCATTTCGGGATGGCTCATGAAAAAATTAGGATCTTGGAAAGAGAACTAGAGCAGCTCCAATTAACTAATGCGGGGCTTAAAGATCAGAAAAAGATACAGAAGGATCTGAACTCCCAGTGAGCAAGGATGGAATCAATTCTAAGGCAAAAATAAAGAGAAACATGGCTGAAAGACGGAGACCGTAATTCTAAGTTTTTTCATACAAGCCTTAATGTGAGGAGGCTAAAAAATAGGATAATGAATATCAAGGAAGACAATGTCTGGATTCAAGATCAAATGGCCATTAATGAGTATTTTATAAGAAATTTTAAAGAGCTCTACCAGTCTAGTTGCCCTATCTTATTGGATGAGATTGATTCTTTGGGTCAGAAAATAGTTACAGAACAAGAAAATGAGGAGCTTCTTAGAATACCCTCAAAAGAAGAAATTAAGGACTATATAAGGAAGTTCCATATCCTCAAAAGCCCTAGACCGGATGGCTTTTCAGGAATTTTTACAGAAATTATTGGAGCATCGTTAAAATGAAGGTTATCAAATTTGTGCAGGAATGTTTCCGTTTAAGGCATGTTCCCCATAGTTTCAACGGGACGTTACTTGTCCTCATCCCAAAGAAAAGTAATCCTAGTAACTTCAATCATTATAGACTCATCAGTTTATGCAACTATGTGTATAAGGTGGTGTCAAAAATTATTGTGGAAAGATTGAAAGGGGAGATGGGGAGGATCGTTTCTCAGAATCAATGAGCTTTTCTAGAAGGATGGTGGATTG
Organism: Ochetophila trinervis; assembly: GCA_003254975.1. NCBI lineage: Eukaryota > Viridiplantae > Streptophyta > Magnoliopsida > Rosales > Rhamnaceae > Ochetophila > Ochetophila trinervis. The sequence continues at coordinate 91,802 of QANX01005055.1, forward strand.
CAGAAAACACCGTGTTAGCTCATGAGGTCCTCCATAAAGTCAAGAATGTGCTTTGGAAGCTTGGGAATTTTCAACAGAGGTCCAAAAGCTCATCCTGAGTTGTGTTTCCACACTGCAATACTCAGTTATGATAAACGGAGGGATCTCGAAAACTTTTAGCCCAGACTGAGGTTTAAGACAAGGGGATCATCTATCTCCTTATCTTTTCATCTTGTGTTATGAGTTTTTTACCAGATTAATTAATAAGGAGGAAACCCAAGGGAATATTCATGGTATTAAAATCAGCCAAGGTGGACTAGCTATATCTCACATAATGTACGATGATGATCTTTTTTTGCTCTGTAGAGCAAATAAAATAGAGGCATGGGCCATTAAGAAGTGTTTCGTCGTCTATTGCGGATGGTCGGGTCAAGAAATTAAAGAAGGAAAATCCAGTATCCTTTTTTCTAGCAAGACAAAAAAGGAGGATCAGAAAGCTATCAAAGAGGTGCTCAGATTTTCGGATATGGCAGAAGGATCTTTAAACTTAGGGAACTCTCTTGTTCTCTCGAGGAATAAAACCAAGGAATTTAAAGTGTTGAAAGACAAACTCAATTGCAAACTTATTGGCTGGAGTAGAAATCTCCTTTCCAAAGCCGGAAAAACCACAATGATCAAATCGGTTTTACAGGCTGTTCCCTTTTACATAATGTCTACTTTTAAAATTTTGATAGGAATTTGTAAAGAGATGGATGGAATTGTGAGGAAATTCTAGTGGGAGTCAAAATCAAATAATGGAAATTTTTTAGCTCTCAAGGCTTGGGAGAGAATCTGTAAACCTAAAAATGCAGGGGGACTCGGGTTTCGTCGTTTCTAAGATATAAATAATGCCTTTCTTGCCAAATTGGGATGAAAAATTGCTGAAGGGGAAAAATCCCTATGGACTAATATCATGAGGAGTAGATACCTAAAAAGAAATTTGGGTTTTGAACACATTAAAACGAGAAAGGCTTCATTTGCTTGGTAAGGGATTCTTAGTTCCAGATCTTTTTTGAGAAATGGCTGCTGTTTTCGGATTGGAAATGGTCTAAGGATCAATATATGGAAGGATCCATGGATCCTGGAGTTACCAAACAAAGTGCCTAAAGTCAAATAGGGAGTTGATGTTAGACGGCTGGAAAAGTTGTTGATTTAAGAGGACTACACAATACGGAATGGAATTAAGGGCTCATTCGAAGCATTTTTTCTGTGGAAACAGCTGAGATCATTTTCAAAATGGAATGGCCTATCATTCCTAGAGAGGACAAGCTGTTTTGGTGTGGCAATTCTAGGGGTCGGTTCTTAGTTGGTAATTGCTATGAAGTCAACTGCAACTGCCGAATGATGAAATTTGGAACAAACTTTGGAAGGCTCATATTCATAAGCGTTCAAATATTTTTTTGTGGAGAGCTTTGGCCAATGTGCTCCCCTCTATGGAAGTTTTAAATGAAAGAATGGGATTTGAAAATGCTTATTGTGCTATTTGCGGTGTTGATGTAGCAAAAACTTTTCATATCTTTAAAGAGTGCCCAGGCTCTAAAGCTATTGCCTTCAGTAGCAATTGGGGGGCAATGCAGGATAGATGGCCAAGAGAAAACATACACGACCTTATTGCTACCTATCTCAACCCCCCTAGATTCCTAAGTGATGGATTTCTAGACAATAACACTTTTATTGTTTTTGCATTATCTTTTTTTTTTTTTTTTTTATGTTTGCTGGAACTTTAGAAATGATAGGTTGTTTGCTGGCAAACTGTCTATTCATATGGTTGCTGCACAGGTTGATCGCATGGCCACTAAATCTCTGGATACTTTGAACTACAACCCAACATTTTAATTGGACATTGAAGAAAGATGGACCTCTCCCCCCTCTGGGGAATGGAAAATAAATTGTGATGCTGCCTGTAAGGAAGGATTTGCTGCGCTGGGGGTGGTTGTCAGAGATGATTATGGGACTCTGATCACTGCAAACACAAAGATCACTAAGTGCATTTCGGCTTTTGAGGCAGAAGTTCAGGCACTGGAATGGGCTACCTCTATGGCTGTTGACCATGAATGGAGAAATTTGACTTTTTCAATTGATAATTACATGGTTGTGGAGGAAGTTAAGTCCAATGTTATGTCGAAAGGCTAGGCTACCAATGAAGGGATTCACAATATACGCAGGGCTTTGAACTCCAACAACTGGAAGCTAGTTTGGCATAAGAGATCTTCAAACAAGCTGGTTGATGTCCTTGCAAATATGGCCTTATCAACCAAAAGTTCTTTTTCTTTTTCTTCTTTGAATTTAGAATGCCTCCCAGAGGCTTTTTGTAATGTCTACATTTCTAAGATTGCTGGAGCCACTGTGTTCTAATCCTTTTTGGGATCTCTTGTGCTTAATAGCAAGTCAATTATTACAAAAAAATAATGTACTATAATGTACTATTAGGTTTGTAGTATTTTACCATCTTACGTTTTAAATTCAAGCCCCAAATTTAAAAGCTAAAAAGGTCATTTCAATCCCAAGAATCACGACTCTATCTTTTCATCCTCGGTTGCCCTCTCTCATCAAATTTTAATAATGACAAATTTACTTTTTTTAAAAAAAAAAAGTTTTATATCCAAACTTTAAAAAAAAAAGTATATTTGTCATTATTAATCTATTAATAAAAGTTATAAAACTATGTGTAAAATTTATAAACTATATAGAAATTTAAATAGTTTTTATCGTTAATATATTATCACTAATAGAAATAGATTATCAATAAAAAAATTATTATTATCCATTTAAAATTTATCACATAAATTTAGATTTACTCCTAATTAATATGAAAATATACTGATTAGTTTATTCGAATTGAAATTAAATGTCAAATAATCTATAATTGTTTAATTTAATCAAAACATCAATTTATTTTATTTTGATCGTACCGCCTAGTTCCATTTGTTCACTGTGGTTTATATCTCGTTTTGAAATTATTAACAGCCTATAATTTTTATTTTTATTACATGTTGCATTTATTTCGATATAAATAAAATGTATATTGAGCATCTTCAATGATACTGTGGATTGTTTTATTTTTATTGTCACATTATAAATATAAAAAGATTTAAAAAAAATTCTTCAATGACTCTGTCTATTAGCTATGTTAAGCTGATGTGTTAAAAAATAAAATAGACATCGTTAAATAGACTGTCTATTTTCAGAAAGTCTGTTAGATACTATAACTCGACAATTTATTCTTTTTTTCTTCTTTTTTCATTTATTTTGGAATTTTTTTGTGCCAAATTTTTTTTCTCTTCTTGTTCGCGCTCAAAAGAAAAAAGAAAACTCGATGAATAGAAGCTGCTTCATATTTTTATCTCTTTTGTTCTTGTTCACGCTCAAAAAAAAACAAATTGCCCATTTGTGTTACCAATTTTTTGTTTTTTGTTTTGATGAATTATCCAATCTTTTTTTAAAAGCAAAGAAAAGACGAAAAATAAATTGAACAGTACCATTCCTTTCAATTTCTCACTAATTTCTTTCAATATCCGATCAGTCAAAAAAAAATAGCAAGCGCAGTACCAAAAATAATTCTTTCTTAATTGCATAGATATAGTACGATTTTACATTACTTCAAAAATTACAAAAAAGAAAAATTACTTTATGAAAGAAAAATTTGAAGAGAGGGCAAAATGCAAAAAAATACAAACGCAGTTTTTTTTTTTTGTCAATTGTATTTTATTTAGATTTAATTTTAATTAGATATAATATTAAAAAATTAAATAAATAAATTATATTAAAAACTACTTTTAAATGTTTACTGTTTATTAAAATAAATATTTAATACATAAACAACAACCATTTATATTTTATATGCAATGTGAATTTCAATCCATGGAGCAATTATAGATTTTTATTAGTTTCTATTGGTCTTATACAAATACACTTTCTTGGATTTGCCTCACTTCATATGATCTGATTAGAATATGATCACTAATGTACTTTCCAAAAAAGGCAGTCTTTCTCAGTTAAATTCTTATTACCATTTGGATTTTAGGGTGATATGAATTAGTACATAAAGATATTTTTGTTCATTCAGACCGGGAGCTTTAGACTTCATTCTTATATGTACCTGATAAGAATCCCCTATCCACCTCTCTGCAAAGGTTCTTTTGCTAAACAACCATTAAAAAAAAACAATAACAAATCCACTTTAGTTCAGAGAATGGAGAAGGAAACGAGAACCCACAGAGGTCATGTTTTGGTACTGCCCTACCCTACCCAAGGGCACTTAAACCCCATCATCCAATTCTCTAAGCGTCTAACATCTAGAGGTCTCAAACCCACTTTAGCAACCACCATTTTCGTTTCCAATTCCATGCATTTACTGGACGCGACCAGCGATTCCATCGACGTGGAGACAATTTCCGACGGCCACGATACCTGCGGCCGAGCAGGGGCCGAAAGCATCGACTACTACCTCTCAACTTTCCGACGGATAGGCTCCGCCACTCTCGCCGATCTGATCGCGAGGCTGGCCGACTCCGGTCGCCACGTGGATGCTCTGGTTTACGATTCTTTCCTGCCTTGGGCCCTCGACGTGGCGAAGCGATTCGGCCTTGTCGGAGCGGTGTTCTTCACTCAGTCTTGCGCCGTGAACAGCATATATTACCATGTTCATAAGGGTCTTCTTCGGCTTCCGTTATCTGGATCTGAGTCGAAATTTTCACTTCCTGGTTTGCCTTCCCTTGAATCTTTTGAAGCTCCGTCTTTTGTTTATGATCTCGAATCGTACCCTGCTTTTTATCATATGGTTGTTGACCAATTCTGCAATATTGATGAAGCGGATTGGGTGCTTTGTAATACTTTTTACGAATTGGAGAAAGAGGTATTTATATTATCCATTCATTTTTCTTTCTATTAATGCTAAAGTTAAAATAAGAATTGTTTAATTTTGATATTGTTTGGTAACGCGTTCTTTTTTTTATTTTTATTTTTTGGTTTTTGTTTTTTATTATACAAAGAAAGAAAGAAACAAAACAAAAAAGTTTTGCCTTTTTACTTTTTATTCCAAATCTTAGAAAAGCAGTTTTTGTTTATGATTTAAAAAAATAAAATTGAATGCGTTATTTAACGCAACTATTTAAGATGTTAAACTCACATAAACGCTAAGATTTGCACTAAGACACCTATTAGCACTTATATGTTCGGTTTTTGTGAGCTTTTAAACTTTGGTTCCAAAATCCTGCTCAAGAGTATGTAACTTCTATTATCTATATGGTTTTGATTTGTTGCTTGATTAGGTTGCAGAATGGATAGGAAAACTATGGCCGTTAAGGACAATAGGTCCGACAGTTCCATCAATGTACTTAGACAAAAGACTTGAAAATGATGAAGACTACAGCATCAATCTCTTCAAGCCCAACAATGGAGCTTGCATGAGATGGTTAAGAGAAAAGCCAAAGGGTTCAGTGGTTTATGTTTCATTTGGGAGCATGGCGGCACTAGAAGAAGAACAAGTGGCAGAACTAGCTTGGGGTTTAAAGGGAACAAAATACTACTTTGTGTGGATTGTGAGAGCGCAAGAAGAGGCCAAATTGCCAAACAATTTCAAGGAAGAGATATCGGAGAAGCAGGGTTTAGTGGTGAGTTGGTGTTCACAGCTGGAGGTTCTTGCTCATGAATCTGTAGGATGCTTTGTCACGCACTGTGGGTTCAATTCCACTCTCGAGGCACTAAGTTTGGGAGTTCCAATGGTGGCCATGCCTCAGTGGACCGACCAGAGCACCAATGCGAAGTATGTGGAAGATGTTTGGGAAGTGGGAAAAAGAGCTCGGCCAGACGAGAAAGGAGTTGTGAGAAGGGAAGTGGTAGAGATGTGCATAAGGGAAGTGATGGAGGAAAGAAAGGGAAAGCAGATGAAGGAAAATGCGATCAAGTGGAAGGCTTTGGCCAAAGATGCGATTAGTGAAGGTGGTAGTTCGGATAAGAACATTGATGAGTTTGTGAATAAAGTAGCAGCTTCGTCCAAGTCGTGTACTAAATTATAGACCTCTTTTGGTGCCGCACTGTAAATTGGATTATATTTGGATATTGTACTTTGTTTGGCAACTACTGCACTCCATACACAGTAATGCATCCTGCTGGCCAAACATTATCCCGCAGCTTTTTTATTTTTGGCGATGATTTTTTAAAAATATTTCAAATTTTGAATAAAAAATAATTTTTTTAAAAGCAGAAACAAAAGTGAAAACTGTCAAATATTAAGTTTGCAGAATTCCTTTTGTTTTACTAAAGTCTCACTCCATATCCAAAAAATCTGATTTTTTCTTTTTTTTTTGAAAAAATTTGGTTTATAGAAAAAAATTAAAGGGAACTTATATATATATAATATAGAAAAAATTTGAAATTAAAATTATCATTAATAACATGTTATTAGTTACAAATCTGAAATTTTCATCACTGATAGTTTATTTACAGTAATAGTATATTTCAGATTTATAACTAAAGTTATAATTTTAGTGACAATATTTATTTTAATAAAATAAAAATATATTTATTATAATATATATATATATGTATAGATAGGAAAATTCTAAAATAATAATATTCTCATTTTATTAAAATAAATATTGTCATTAAAAATATGTTATTTGTGACAAATCTAAACTTTTCATTACTAATAATTTATTTTTGGTGATGATATTTTTAGTTTTGACACTAAAACAATCATAATTTATAAAATAAAGATATACTTATTGTATAAGTATTATATATATAATCCTTCTAAGGTTCGGAACTTCTCATATTTTTTAATCTTGGAAGGTTATTCAGGAGAGACAAAGCCCATCGTGATTACCTTTTTCAAATAAAAAAAATTTGGAAAGTAATTCTCTTATCAAAGATATTTTGTTCAGAATTTGTTTGGGACAATGCGTATACAATGTTGGATAGGCGTATAAAATTTTTACTACGCTCATCTAACATTAGATACACGTTGTCCTGGACAAATTTCAGACAAAAAAATTTTGATGAGAGAAAAATTTTATATAAATATATATATATATATATATATACAGCCCCACTAAGGCATCAGAATTCGGGTTCCTTAGCGAGACCGAATTAATGGAGGCGTTAAATTAGAGACGGACTGGTGTCTTCGGGCAAAATTGGAGTGGTCAAAATTGGCTGGTGTTCGATCAAAATTGGGGCATATAATCAAAACGAACCGTTTTAAAAATTGGGGACAATTTTTAAGGCTCGGGCTCAAAAAATTTAAAAAATTGGGAAAGCTCGAAGGTTTGTGGGAGGAGAAGCTCAAACGCAGTGACAAAGGCCCGGCCTTACTCCGGTCACCTTTTCTACCACCACTCGGCCTTACTCCGCCCACCTCATCTGCACCAGTTCGTGCATACCCATCAAACCAGAGGAAATCGGCTTTACTCCGGGCTTACTCTGGGCAACTTTGCAGCCGCCAGTCGGCCTGACTCCAGGCTTACTCCGGCTCGCCTTTCCCATTCAACTACCTTCTACCGTTCAACTATCGGAGAAATTTCCAATCTTTTGAAATTAAGGGTTTAGGGATTTTTTTCCCAATTTACCAGGTTAATCCGATGCTTTGATTGGAATATTTAATTCTAAATTCATTTGAAGATCATTATAATTTCTTTAGATTTTATGTAAATCAAACTTATGAATACAGTTTGAAATAGTTAATTGGATTTGAAATTCTCTAGTATGTTAGGGTGAATTACCCATTGAATCTGAAATTCTCCAACTAGGTGGCCTCTATTTGTCAATGGCTTCCTGAGGATCTAAATGATATAAATGAAATACCATAATTGTAAAATCAGTCTTCATGTACTTCCCAATATATGCCGTATGGAAAAAAACTAATAAAAAAAAATGCTTGCTTTTGTGGAGGCAGACATATAATTTAGTTGGAATGTGGTGGAGACATAATTTGGTTGAAATATGTAGCATAAATGAACATTTCTTTGACAATTGGTTTTTGATATTTTGCATTAGCTGTAAAAGCTGCATTGGACTTCATGATTCTTTTTTTTTTTTTTTTGGTAATAACCATTGGACTTCATGATTCAGTGATCTGTTTGTATAGTTTTTTCTAACATGTTATGTTAGTGATATGTTTGTAGAGTTTTTTCCCAATATATGCCGTATGGAAAAGAAACTAATAAAAAAAAATGCTTGCTTCTATTGAGGCAGACATATAATTTGGTTGGAATGTGGTGGACCTCATAATTTGGTTGAAATATGGAGCATAAATGAACATTTCTTTGACAATTGGTTTTTGATAGTTTGCATTAGCTGTAAGAGCTGCAGTGGACTTCATGATTATTTAGTTTTTTTTTTTTTGGTAATAACCATTGGACTCCATATTTCAGTGATCTGTTAATTAAGAGTAAGTCATAATTAATGTGTTTCTTATTTTAATTAAGAGTAAGTCCCATAATGAAATGCTTTGTTTTTAGGTTCAATGTCATCATCAAGTACAAATGAAATTTATGTTCAGCATAAATGTGTATGTGGCGGTTATATAAAGCCAAAGATATCTCGTTCAGAAAAAAATCCAAACAGAAAATCTTGGAAATGTTATAATATCAATGTTTGTTTGCAAGAAGCTCAACTGTATTACAAATAAAATTATTTTGAATGACTTATTCTTTATATATTATCTTTACAGGATGGTGAGTATTGTGGAAACATTGTTTGGGATGAAGAAATACAAAATATAAGCTCAAACTGGAAATTAAATTGCAATGTTCGAGAGTTAAAGTCTGATGTGAATACTATACTCAACATTTTGATTGAAAAGCGACAAGAAGACAAGCAAATAGCTAACACAGTTTATTACATATGTTTGCTTGTGATAGCTTTACGAGTTATTTTATATTTTAGCAAGATAATCTAGTTGTAACATTTGTTTCAACTTTTATAAAATCTTGTAGGACCTATAAAATAGATTACTCTTTAGAGTAAAAAAATATTTATTTTAACTTTTTTTTGCATTTATATATATATATATATATATATTTTAAAAAATATTCTTAGTTAACTTAATTCAACTTAGCTACCTCTTTATGTTTCATCTCATTCATATAGAAAGAAGAGCATTTACCAGTGAGCGATGCATCATCAATTGCAATAGATGAAAAATGGGCTAGGTTTGCATGGCGTGTCATCAACTGCGTTTCATATGGATCATCCATTTCTTGACCATACTTATCCTGCAGTGAACTTTTTGCATCTTTTGTCCATCTCATCAAGATATACTGGTTAGGTAGATGTATGATCTGTCTCAGAAGGAAAAATACCAACATATGCCTACATGGGATTCCTTTGAACTCAAACTGTCGACATGTACAAGAAACATCATTTGATTGTTTGTTAAAACAAACTTGTCTGCATCTTGTTGAAGAGTTCTCATCAGGCCTCTGTACACTATAAAGAATAATGTCATCATCCTCAAATGTGTTATTTATAGTGTAAGCGGTACTTTCAAACATCTCTTTTTAGAAGATAATAAAATTTCTCTTTGTGTATACTTCCACCATTTGTTTCTCCATAGCCCACAAAAATTTCAGTTTTGGTCTCTTATTCACATGAACATGATCTGCAACTAACTCTTCATGTCGCTGATGTTTAAGAGCTCTATTAAAACAATTGATAAAACCCATCAAAGAATTTCTTTTCGAAATGTACTTCTTGAAAAAAGAATGACAACTTTCAGCTCTCTGACTACTGCTCATTCTAGCACTGAAATATTTATTCACATATGCCAGAATACATTTCTCACGAATGTCATATATTTCACATAACCAGACATTGTTTTCCAATTTAAGTTCATGTATCAACTCCGACCAACATGCTTCAAATTCTTCAAATATCTCAGAATTAAATATAACACTTTTGAATTGTTGATAATTCTCTAGATATACTATCAAGTCAATTTTGACCAAAAATTTGTTCAAAATGTGCCATATACAATACCGATGAACAGTTGCTGGAAAAACTTGAGCTATCGCCTTTGTCATTGCAGGATATTGATCAATGATAATAACTTGAAGAGCACATTTTGACGTAGCATCTAACAACTTACTGAATAACCAAATAAATGATTTTGTTTTTTCATCACTTAAGACGGCACATCCAAAAATAATTGTTTGATCGTGATGATTTACTCATGTAAGCGGAGCAAAAACCATACTATACTTGTTGGTGTTGTAAGCTATATCGAATACTATAACATCACCAAAAGTATCATATGATCTCATCGCAGTAGGATATCCCCAAAAGCATTGCACAAGCCTATTTGCTTCATCAAGCTCGTAGTAAAAAAAAAAATGAATCATCTTTTTATTTTTTGAAACTAAAAATTCTACCGAATTTTCTGCATCAAACTTTCTTTCATCTCCTTCAATTTTTTCTTTTCATCTCCTCAACATCCTGATGGGGTCACAGGCGGGGGGAGGGGGGTATACTCATCATAACGAACCGGCGTCCCAAATCCGTCATGGCAGGATCCTCATCATCTCTCTCTTGATACGTGTCCGCAGCAGAGGATGACATAATATAATAATAATAATAATAATAATAATAATAATAATAATAATAATAATAATAATAATAATAGTGCGCATAATAATCATACATCTCAATCAACATCTTGATACTATGTGATACTCTTCAAATCATTTCTAAAATCATCCATGATATCATCAGTTTTTCAAATCCTTTTATTTTTAAACCATTTTACAAATCCTTTTATTTTTAAACAATTTTCCAAAAATCTTCTATTTACCAAAATTTATGAAAAACAATCAAATATTTCGAATATCAAAATTTGCCCCAAAAATTTCTTAAATTCCACAAAAGCCACAATTTTATTTGAAATTATCATTTTCTACAAACATGCTAAAATATCCAAAATTCCATAAATCACCAAATACCATTTAAAACACCAATCACATATAAATTCCATTAAAATCACAAATGCATATATAGTTTTAAATCATCAACCATTTAAATCAGCATATAATATATTTAATAAGCATAATTTAAAATGCACAAGAAAATCCAATCAAAACAAATTGTGTGCGATTAAATCATAATAATATATAATCCCAAAATGTTTAGAAAATAAATGCACTCACAGATCCGAAGTGTGCTCCTGCTGGATCTCCGGTTCCAGCCTTCGATCGTGTACGAATACTTAAAAATAATTTACCGAAAATTCTTTTAATTACCGAAAAACTAACCAAAGATGAGTCCTCTGAGTCTCCAATTACAAGATTAAAATATTAATTACTAAGATTACTCAACATTTTCAGTAATTACGAAAATGTCCCAAATCGGCAAAAAGCCCTAAAATACATGGGTTTTCCCGTTTCAAGTCCGATTTCAACAAATTTTATACCGAAACGAAATTGAAGATGCAAGGAACGAGAATCTACCTTCAATTTCAAATCACGAAAATGTCCCAAATCGGCAAAAAGCCCTAAAATACATGGGTTTTCCCGTTTCAAGTCCGATTTCAACAAATTTTATATCGAAACGAAATTAAAGATGCAAGGAACGAGAATCTACCTTCAATTTCAAGATTCGTTCCAGCCAACAGTCAAAATCGGTCCCGAAAGATCGAACCTCAACCGAAATTGGGCATTTTTGAATCCGACCAAAATTGGATCAAATTGACAGTACATCAAGCTTGCCCACAACCCCCGAAACGCGTTGGGATGGGAGGTGAGAACTCACTCCCCGGAAAGGGAGGAGATTGGCGGCGGCGCGTGGAGGAGAACGGTGGCGGCTGTGGGCAGCACGTACGGCGAGTCAGAGAATCGTCGAAGCTCGGGAAGGTACAGATCTAGTCGCCGACGATCGGAGTAGATCGGGGTGGAAAGGTGGCTGTCACTGGTGGTTTTCCAGCAACTTCGAGGCTATTTTCTTACATGATACGGCAGTCTCCGGGGTCAATCTTGGTACCAAAATGTAGATCGTCGCACCAGCTTTCCAATGGTACCAAGCATGCTCCTAACTCCACCAGAACAGTGAGATCTGGCCCGCCAAAGGTGGCGTCGCGACAGTGCACGGGCTGCACGATCTCTCGGTTTCGCTGCAATCTTCGGTGATCTAGGTAGTTTCACTGAAAACCACCGGTATGGGGAGGAAAAGGAGGTCACCGGCTTCGATCTATGGGTGGTTGTCGGCCAGCTCCGACCAAGACGTGGTGGCTGCCGGTGTGGGAAGGTGAGGCACGGTGAAGGTGGGGGGGGGGTAGCTTCAGGTGTGGCTGGGAAATTTTCCAGAAATGGCCATTTTTAAAGAGGAAGACAATGGCAAAATAGTCAATTCTCACCCATAAATATCAGCCCTTGCCAAATTACCAAAAAGCCCCTCACACTAAAACAACCATAACTTCCCGGTCTTAACTCCGAATCAAGCGTACTACTAGTCTACAGACTCGTATCGACTAGTTCTACGCAGCTGTACCAAAGTCAAAGCCAAAATACAACCATACAAAAAGTCAACTCTGGGCCCACTTAAGGTCAAACTGGTCAAATTTGAAAAATTTACTATTTTTCTCAAGACGAAATGTTACATAAATACTTTACTTTTTTCCCCCATTTTAGAGACAAACTCATCTAATATAGTTGTTGATCTTGAGACTTGATCAATCTTGGAGGCCATGGATGTATTATAGATGTTGAAGCTTTTGAGTTGTACGGCCATGAAGATTTGAAGATTGTATTGAAAAAATATGCTTTTTCTTTTTTGTTTGGTGTCAAATTTGAGACTTAAATTTTTTTATCTTCTATTTCTTATGGATTGTTTATTATAATTTGATCTTAATTTATTTTTATTGTTAGTTTGACATTGATTGTTTTAATTTGAGACAATTTATTTTTTAATTTTAGTTGAATATGGATGGTAATTTGTATTTTCAATTTTGTAAGGAGTCTTTGTAGTTTATTTTCTTGCATTATAATAGTTCATGCAATTTATTTTTGCAAAAATAAAGAAGAATGGAGTTAAGTTATTGATAAAATTTAATTTATTAAAAAATTAATTTAGATTAAATTAAAGATGAATTAACCCGACCAACCCAACCCGCACTTTATGGGTTGAGTTAATTTTTTTTAAAAACCCAGTCATCCCAACTTGTGTACAACCCTACATGTTCCTAAAAAAATTAATTTTCAGCTTCTCTTTTTCATCTAGAAAGAGTTGCATGCAATCCCTAGTGGCTGTGGTTTGAGAGGGGACTACATATCTAGGTTCCAATTCCATGCAAAATTCTCTAAACCCTTCACCCTCCACATGGATAAAGGGTAATTCATCTTTAATTAATATTCTTGCAAGTGCAAGCCTACTTCTTTCTAAACTAAAAGAATGGGCAGCATGACAGCCTCCTTTTACACCACTTTTAGGTTGGAAATATAAAGTTTTTTGCCTCTTGTCTAACCTATCTGGATATTTGGCACATTGAGTAGCTAAATGGCTCAAAAGATTTGAGGTACCATTTTTTCTGCTACCATATGCATAATCCTTTTTACAATAATTACAAATAGCCCTTTCATTTTTATTAGCATCAAAAGTTTTGACAAAATGATCCCAAACCATCGAGGGAGGCCTTGTAGGTTTTCGACGTTTACTTATAGATAAGCCTTGGGACTCCAAAAGATCTTTGGCATTTTCAGCGGTAGAAGGAGTTGAGCTGCCAACTGCTTGTTCTTGGGGCTGTGGTGTATCATTTGGTTGTGTATCAGGTGTAGTGCTCCTTTCATTAATACTACTTGAATCCATCTGTAATAGAAAACATGAATAATTAGTAAATAAAAGTGTCAAGTACAGAAATAAACAGTTTTAGAAATGCTTTTAGAGAAAATTCCATCACCATTTCAATTGGAATTGAGTCACCGACAATTAATAGAACTTTTTCATTATTAATGTTTGCTTTTTATTAAGAAAAAACTAAAGACCTATCCTGCAAATAATCGAGTAGTCAATTCAATTACAAGTTCAATGTTGAACTAAATTGCAAAAACATTACTAAAAAATGGGTAATTCATTTATAGTTAAGTATAATAGAATAGATTGTTTAAAAACAAATAAACCCTAAAAAAAATAGAGATTTTAAATTCAAAGTGATCATAAATGTGCATCACGGGTTGGGAACACTTAAGTAATAATTGTCATATTCTTTGTAAAATAATCCCTAATCCAACATTCACCAAAGAAAAAAAAAAACCCATAATCCATCGGGCTTCAACTTTCGAACCCTCAACAGTCGATAATTCCCTCAACCTTCAATAGTCAGTCAACACCAACCCAATCTTTGGAGAAGTTGAAGAGAGGGCAAGCAATACCATACTAGTGCAGGTGCTGTCGAGTGTCGACCGAGATTCAACTTCAATCAAGCTTCACAAATGTTAGACCAGGCAATGTCTAACATCAATCGCACATGACCAACCACCAAAGTTGGTATAGAAGGGAGGACCTTGGTGACTAGAGCTGGTATCAAGCTTCTAGGATGAGTGGTGTTGGAAGTGGAAATGTGAGAGGCCGTGGCGGTTTGTGAGGCGATGAGCCTGGGTTTCTTATAGCTGGAAGTCGACCAAATTGGTTGAGAAAAATGAAACCTTAGCAACCAAGGAGAGACCCAACAACCACCAGGTTGTTGAGGACATGTCAGAAGAGGACCGCAGTCTGCAGCGCAACAATTCAAATTCAATCAAGCTTCACATATAGATGATGCCCTAACCTCTAATGCTTTAACCCTCAAGTAAAATGATTCAGTGTTGGTATTACAATGACTTTACCAATAAAAATAAACTACATAATAAAATAATATTTTTTTAAAATTTTAAGGCAATTAGTTCGGTTTGGATCAATTTTATCGGTTTTTAAAGTCAAAAACCGAACTGAATCGAGCCGACTATCGATTTTGAAACATCAAAACTGATAAAATCCAATTATACTAAAATAACAAATCCAAACAAATTAGATTTGATTAGATCGATCAGTTTTATCGATTGGTCAGTTTTTTTGCACACTCTTAATTTTTAACAATCAATATACAAAATTTGAGCGCGGTAGCTTTTTGGGAGAAGGAAAAAAAACAAAATTTATTTATCAAATTTTAGAATCCAAACATATGATATATTAATGATTGATAAATTAATTCAATCTAAAGTACATGAAAAAAATGAGCTAATAAAATAATACCATATTATATTTTTTTTGGCTTAAATGCATTTTAGTACCCTCTCAAATTGAATTTGTTCACTTAGAAGTCTCTATAATTAATTTGTGCAATTGATATTTTTTAAATTTAAAAAAAGTTGCACATTTGTCTAATTTAGTTGAAATTGACAAAAAAAAGTTGTATATTTATCCAATTTAGTTAAAATTAACAAATTCATCAACTTAAAATTAACATATGATCCTCAAAATTATTTTTTTCATTTTTAATTTTACCAAAAACTAAAATTAAAATTAAAATTAAAAAAAGAGAAAAAAAAAACTAAAAATGAATTTTAAATTTTTTTTTCATGTTTTTAATTTTTTTTTTAAATTTTTAGTACAATAAAAAATGAAAAAAATAATTTTGAGAGTCATATGTTAATTTTAAGTTGATAGAATTTGTCAATTTTAACTAAATTGGACAAATGTCCAACTTTTTTTTTGTCAATTTCAACTATATTGGACAAATGTGTAACTTTTTTCAATTTAGAATGTATCAATTGCACAAATTAATTGTAGAGACTTTTAAGTGAACAAATTTAATTTTAAAAAATACTAAAATGCATTTAAACTTATTTTTTTTTTTTATGATAATACCATATGATTTGCCATTCTATATTTTTTTTATTAGATTTAGTATTCAATATTTGATAAGTATTACGTAATATACAAGAAAGCAATATTAAACTTTTTATTTGTTTTCTTTCTAAACAGAGCTTATATTTATTATCCAATAGATTGCACATAGGTATAAAATTTGCTACAATTTTATCTATTTGCGCGATTCAGTTTAAAGGTTATTCATGGTCGCGATGATTATTTTTTGTTGGTGAAAATGTGGATGAGAATAGAAAAAACTAATAATAAATTGCACAAATAAAATCCTGCCTTTGCCAATTCATCACTGTCTATCAAAATAAAATACCCTAACCCATCAATTTTCAGCCAATTAATTAAGCATGTCTCCGTTTTGAGAAAAATAAATAAATTAATTAAGCACGTCTCCAGAAACCAAAAACCAATTAAGCATGAAATAAGTGCTTTCTTTTCCCCACCTAAAGCACTTCAAATCAGTTCCTAAAGGACAACTTAGAAAAATAGTCTGCGGGGAGGGGAAAACAAACGGCAATATAAACGATGGGTACAACAAATTATTTATATTTATAAACTTTTAAAAGTGTTAGAATATTTTTTATAAATTTTTTAAAAAATTTTAAAAATTCATATTATATACTTTATAACTTTATAAAATTTTAAAAATTAATATTGAATACTTTTAAACTTTTTAACTTCATAAATAAATTTTTTAAATTTTGATTGAATACACTTTTTAGATATTCAATAAATATTTTACCATGTAACTATATTTTGTAAAATTTACATTGTATAGAATGATTGAAAGAGATATTAATTATAGATAGCTTAGTGAAACAGTTGTATTCGACGTTTGCCTTTTTGGTTAAAATCTAAATTATTGACTAACCCGTCTACACACATGAATAACATTATATTATAATGATTTAGCACCCAAAAAAAAATTAACATTATAATGAATTTAAAAAGTTATGGCTAAAAGATTTCAAAATTTTATCCAAAAATTGCAACTTAAAATCAACAGTTAAAACATATGTGGTCCACATGGGGACATTCCATCTAAATTTTGAATCTGAATGTTGCAAATAATAAAACTAATAAATAAATAAAAAGAAAGAGAAAGGAAATTGCCATACAAGTGGAATGATGAACCGCGTTTTGGAATTGGACTCGTTTGAATATGGGGCAGAAGGAAACTTCTTATTCTTTTTCCTTTTTTTAAAGCTCAAAACGCAGAAATAAAAAAAGAAAAAGGGACATCATTCAAACTTACCCTGCTATTTGCCTTAAATATTTAACCGTTTCATCGACCAATAACTCTAAATATCTTTAATTCACCAAAAAACTCTAAATATCTTTACGTATTTAAATATTTTCATTCTATAATTTTATAATCATCGTGGAAAAACAAGTCAAGCACCATAGAAATTCATAAAAAAAAAAGAAAATAGAAAAAAAGAAAGAAAGAAAGTCAAGCACCATAGTAAGTCTATGCTCTCTCAGTCGTCGCTGAGCTTGACAAGATGGCCGGCCTTGTTTGACCCGACAAGCCTCTATCCTCCGCTTTTCTATTAGACTCCAACCTAGCTTTTACACCGAACTGGACCTCCTTCACATACATCTCCAATTTCCCTCTTGTTTTTTTTTTCTTGTTTGCAACAAGTTTGCGATTCAATTGAGGGTTTGAATACATAAACTTGAATATGGGACTTGCTTTCTCTATGAGCTTTGGAGTGCTGCTGATGACCTTGGGGGACATGAAGTTTCGTCTCTGATTCAGGAGGTCTTTCGTGGGTTCTCCGGTTTTTGTGGATTTCTCATGTGGGTCTTTGAATTCTTTTACAAAGCTTTTATCTTTGGTTGGGTTTTGTGAATTTGCATGCTTTATGTTCGCCAAAACTTTGAGTCAACTCAATTGTGTCAGCTAAAGTTTTTAGAATTTTTTGTTTTCTCATAGTATATGAACTTGCAGGCTTGTTAATTAGTTATTGGATTTTACTGTGTGTTAGCTGAATTTGTTGTACAAGTTTATGCCTTCGAATTTCTCTGAGATTTCAATTTTGTTAGCTTTATTGGTTTTTTTTTTTTTTCTTTTTTTTTTCTTTCTTTTGTTTATTTTTTTCTTTTTTTTTTTCTTTTACAGATTCCAGTGTTAAATAAAAATTTCGGTCTTGGAAATTCGGTTTCTCAAGCTCTGGTATGCATTAAGTAGCAGCTTAAGCAATAGTTTTCGTGGATTTTAGGGGCTATCTAAATAAACATGTTGCTGAGTAGCCGAGTTTTGAACATTTCAATTGTCAGTCTTTTCTGGGTTTTGCTTAGTTCTAGTATCAGCTCTGGTGTGGAGAGTGATATTAATTGTTTGAAAAGTATAAAAGCATCGCTGGAAGATTCTTTAGGTTACTTAAACTCTTCTTGGAATTTTAACAACAACACTGAAGGATTCATTTGTAAATTCACTGGGATCGAGTGCTGGCACCCTGATGAATCCAAAGTTCTAAACATTCGTCTCTCAGATATGGGACTCAAGGGACAATTTCCTCAGGGCATTGTAAATTGTACAAGTTTAACAGGCTTAGACCTTTCGAACAACAAGTTCTATGGACCTATTCCAGACAATATCTCTAAAATTATTCAGTTTGTAACATCTCTTGATCTCTCATCTAACAATTTCTCGGGGACGATCCCGATGAGTATTTCAAACTTTAGTTATTTGAATGACCTTATCCTTGACCACAACCGGTTGTCTGGTCAGATTCCTCCAGAACTTAGCCTGCTTCCCAGGATAAAAAAATTTAGTGTAGCCAACAATCTTCTGAGTGGACCTGTCCCAAACTTTGGCAATAAGGCAAACATTAAAGCAGAAAACTATGCAAATAATCTCGATCTCTGCGGTGGTCCTTTGGATGCTTGCAAGGTGCCTGCAGCGAAGTCTCACACTCCAATTATTGTGGTAGCAGGAGTTGCTGGTGTGACTGTTGCAGCATTAGGTGTGGGCATTGGTTTGTTCTTCTTCTTCCGTAGAGTGTCTGTGAGGAAGAAGGAAGACCCTGAAGGGAACAAATGGGCAAAGAGTTTGAAGGGAACTAAAGGCATCAAGGCAAGCTAATTTAATCCATCCTTTCTTTAAATCCAATTACAATTTATATATAATGTAGTGTGAAATAAATTAGTTTCTTCCAATTTATTGACATTTGACTAGCCAAAAAAGAAGAAGTTTGATTTGATTTATACTCTCTGTTTTGCTTCAGGTTTCAATGTTCGAGAAATCAGTTTCAAAAATGAGATTGAGCGATCTTATGAAGGCTACCAACAATTTTTGCAAAGACAATATCATTGGATCTGGAAGAACCGGAACGATGTTTAAGGCAGTGCTCGATGATGGCACTTCACTAATGGTCAAGAGGTTACAAGAATCTCAACACTCTGAGAAAGAGTTTCTAGCTGAGATGGCTACAATAGGAAATGTAAAACACCGTAACTTAGTTCCCCTTTTAGGTTTTTGCGTGGCGAAAAAGGAGAGGCTTTTGGTCTATAAGCATATGGCAAATGGTACCCTTCATGATCGGTTACATCTCGTGGATGAAGGTGGTACGGCTATGGAGTGGCCAACTAGGCTTAAAATTGGGATAGGTGCAGCTAGAGGATTAGCGTGGCTTCACCATAACTGCAATCCTCGAATTATCCACCGGAACATAAGCTCTAAATGTATTTTGCTGGATGCAGATTTTGAGCCCAAAATATCCGATTTTGGCCTTGCTAGGCTCATGAACCCAGTTGACACACATTTGAGTACTTTTGTGAATGGGGAATTCGGGGATCTGGGTTATGTTGCTCCAGAGTATGCACGGACTCTGGTAGCCACTCCAAAAGGGGACATATACAGCTTTGGAACTGTGCTTCTTGAGTTAGTGACTGGCGAAAGACCCACTCATGTTGCTAAAGCTCCTGAAAGCTTCAAGGGAAATTTGGTGGATTGGATTATGCAACTGTCAGGAAATTCTCAACTCCATGATGCAATTGACAAATCTTTGGTTGGGAAAGGTGCGGATGGAGAGCTTTTCCAGTTTCTTAAGGTGGCATGCAACTGTGTATTGCCAACTGCCAAGGAGAGACCAACCATGTTTGAAGTGTACCAGCTTCTAAGAGCTATAGGGGAGCAATATCATTTTACAACCGATGATGAGATATTGATGCCTACAGATAACGGTGATGCTGATCATATGGAGGAACTTATTGTTGCTCGTTAAGTAAAGGAGAACGATTAAAAAGGTATGTAAGAGATATAGTAGTGAGTGTGACAGTTACCCATTTGTAATTATCTGTTCTTGTATTGTATTAAAAGCAAAACATACATATATTTTTGAATCTTTAGTTACCATTTTAGCCTCTGTTTTAACATTTGACGTACATTGTCAAATATGAATTATGAAGATATGTAATTTTAAGCTAGCCACTTATAAGCCATTCAACATGATTTGATCTTTCTACATTGCATATTTTTTAATTGATGTACAACGTTCTTTCATTTATAAGGTAACCTACATTTCCTTTAGATATTATAGTTTCTTTGGCGTTGCCTTTTACAGTTATATTGATTTAATAGTAATGTCGGGCTTGTTTCTTATATGCCGGGCATACTGTTAGATAATTCGCATGCATATGTGCATAGGCATTTGATGGTGTTACTGTTCATCATTGTACAATGGTATAACCCAAAACTGTGTGAGAGAGAGAGAGAGAGAATAATAAATATACTCTTGGATAATTCGCATGCATGTGTGCATAAGCATTTGGGGGTGTTACTGTTATCATTATTATTTCTCCTTCTAAACATTGGTATAATTCAAAACTTGTGTGTGTGAGAGAGAAAGAGAGTAAATAAATATACTCTTAGATAATTCGCATGCATGTATGCATACACATTTGCTGGTGTTACTATTCATCATTGTCTTTTCTCCTTCTAAACAATGGTATAATTCTATCTGAGTGTGTGTGCAAGATTAACGACAATCTTGGTTTCTTATCGTATAATTTCTTTGTATAGTATGCTATGAAGCCAGTAAATTGATATTTTCTAGTAAAATACAATGAGAAATGTATGAAAAATAAGTTGGTTTGTTGTCTAACAAAGTGTCACCATTTATCAAAAATAAAAGGATCAGAACTAGAAAGGATTATGGTGTGGCATAAACTTATACAAGAATCCAACAGAACCTTTGGAAAGCATTTGAATTGACCTGTAGAACAGGACACCATTAGTGTATAGAAGAAGAAACTGATTTATGTCATCTGTTGGAACTTGGAAGCACTGTTCAAGCAGTCATTTTTGTCGGTAACGTAACGGGAAGTTAGTCCTTCAAGTTATTGCATCTCATCTATCAAGTTGAAATGCTTTAAGTATATTGTAGTGTAATTTGTTTAGAATTTATCATATTTTTTATAATTCTCATCATTTTTCTTTTTATAAATGTGCACTTCGAATATTAAATTTCACATCCTGCAAATGCCTAATATGTCAAAGCAATTTATATGATTTTATCTCTTAGTTAATTGAAACCTTGAAGCTTTTTCTTATTTATCATAACAAAGAGAGCTATATTGTTTTGGAACTAAATTATTTTATTATCCAAACCAGTTGAAAAAAATGAATCTAATTATGGTGTAATAAGTAGTTCACATAAAAGAATTAGTTCCCTAAATGCTCACAATATGGTGGATGTTTCCGTCTAGTTACATGTAATTATAATGTGGGCATGAACGCTCACAGAGCATTTTCAGTACATTTTTTAAAAATATTAATTTTTTTATTTTAAAAAATAATTTTTAATTTGACATTTTTAATAGATTAAAAAATTAAAATACATAATGAAATTTAATTTTTTAAATGTAAAAAATTAAATACATTCTTCTATTAAATTTTAAATATACATATTTATTATATCTATAATTTTCAATGCATAATTAATAATTTTTTAAAATTTTTATTTAACAAAATATTTTAATTTAATAGATTTGTTTTATTAGATTCAAAAAAAAAATAAAAAAAATGAATTGATTATCCACTGTGAAATAAATAAATAAAATAGTGATAAATAGCACAATAAAATTTGATAAAAAATTTCAATCTGTTTTATTAAAATTTTAAATATATTATTTATTTTAAAGATTATATTTTTAAAAGAATAAATATAATGATAGATATGTCAGAGGATACTCTATACGTCGTGTTTGATGGAACTTTCCTGAATCCTTTTTTTAGATGCATACGACCACACGACATGGGTGGTAAAGATAAAAAATATAAAAACTGAAGAGATTTGGGGTCTTTAAATAGTGATTTGAAGGCCAGGCGTAGCCTATATTTGATAAGAAGGAAAAGGATGGAAAGTTGGGATGGTAAAGTTCATTTATACATATACATTTACATATATATATATATATATAGAGAGAGAGAGAGAGAGAGAAACTATAGTGTAGATGTTTTTATTTTTTTGAAATAAAAATTGTCAATCTATTAGTGACAAGGTTCATGATAATATAATATATATTATATATATTATATATAGATATGTATTTGGTAATAAGGATAGAAAGTAAGAAGGAAGGAAGAAAGGATAAAAAGCTAATATATAAACCGTCTTCTTATTTGATTTGACATGAAGAATGAAAAGTTGTTTTTCCATCATTTGTTTGGTTTAGAAGGGAAAAATGGAAGGAAATAAACTTTATGATCTGTTAAATTACATTATTTTAGTGATTAATTTATCAAGTTATTATTTATTAAATTTTGTATTATCTTAAATGGTATTAATAATATGAAAATCATCGTTAAAACAATGAAGTTCATTTTTTAATTATTTGATTTCTGTGCTATTTCTTTATTATAAAAAAATATTTTATGAAACCTGAAACTATATATAATTGAAATTGAAGGTGCACCATCTTCTATCTTTGTTGATTCTCGGCAAGAATCACCATGAGAGAGAGATTGAAATCTTTGGTACTCTTGTCGTACCAAACTGGCTAGATACAACTATATGCTCGAGTATCAAACTCTCTAAATGCAGTAATTTTAGATCATATAATTGTATTTCAAGAATTTTTACTTTAGTTCACTGGATTTTTTTATCCCACAAACAGAGGTGAAGGTGTTTGATGATTTTATTGTGTTTGAACTCTATTTCGTACTTATGAATCACGATGTTCCTGTTTAACCTTCATTATTCATTAAATATAAATGTTACAAAATAGGCAAAATTATAAAATTAATTAATTAAACCCATAACTTTTGTGTGTTGACATTTTTTTTCTTTTTCAGTTATATATTAAATAAATTTGACAAATTTTAATAGGATAGATTAATACGTGAATTATTAAAAATTTGATTTTGTAAACTTCAACAAAAAAGTTTAAAATTGAATGAATAAATAAAATTTTAATACAAACATAATATATCACACATACAAAATTAAATTTGACACAAAATGAATGTGCACGTATTTTTAAAAATTTAAATTTGTATATTTCAACTTAAATGCTTAATAAATCAGATTTAAATATATAAATTATGACAAAATACAATATAATACAACATGGAAACACGTGACTCTTCTAATTTGTAGCAACTAAAATGAAAATGTTGCAATTACTTGCAAAGGAGGCGTACCTTCTTCACTTGCACTTTTTGAACCCTGAAGCATATATCCTTTTTCTTTTTCGGACTCTCCTAATCCACGCCTTTAAAATTTAAATTAAAACAAAGATTAGCCAACCAATGCCTATTTCAATTTTGCAACCATTATCGACAACTTCCACCTGCTTTTTGCCTTCTGTTTTCATATCAATTATTTTTCACACCCGGCCTACCATCTCTTCAATCCAATCCAATTTAATTTCAATTAATCTGCTTTAACAATAAAAGCCAAATTAATGAATCTACTTTTTGAGTAATACCAAATCAATTCCCTAATAAAAGTTTAAACCATCTGAAATGGTAATCAAATTCATTTAATTTAATAACGCCGTTTATAGAGAGAGAAACAATTCAACTATTCACCAAAAAAAAAACAATTCAACTGTCTTCAAAACCACAACAATACAAACCAGCCTCGATCGTAGTTCATTGGCACCACCAAAAATAGCATATGCATTAGAAGCACAAAACAGAACCAGCATCAAGTTCATAGCTTGAAGCTGGTTAACAAAAGAAAGGGGCATCCCCCAACATAAAATTCATCACATAAAACTAGGAGTACCAGTATAGATGTTGAACATTTTGCTAATAGCCATGCTCACCAATTTAAATTTCTGTCTCCTTGACCTTTTAAAAGTTTGTAATTATATTGCAACCTTTGATTCTTAATCTCAAAACCCTGTAATTAAAAAATAAAAGTAAAAATCATTAAATACATTATATATATCCATGAACCATTCAAAACGAACACAACAGGCATGGAATCAACTTGTTACATATCCATTTAAGTAAAACAAAAACGCAAGGAAAAAGTGTCGCACCATGACTGCATCTCTTGGGAGACCACGATAGCAAAGCGATGGGCAGAGACAAAATTGAACATGCGAGCATGTGCTTAAAACATCCCTCGTGCCATTGAGAGTAATAAACAAACAACAAACAAAAACTCAAAAAGGGCCTAAATTTGTGTGAAATGGAAACAACTTAACAATTTACTGCTACTCCAAGATGCTAAAAAATACAAGGGCAAGGCACAAGATAAAAGGTGTGCGTCAGTAAATAAAAGGCTTTCCCCCATTTTATTCGAGTAAAAATTAAGGGGGCTTTGACTTAATGACCCATAAGTTTTAAATCACGCTACAGAAAGATAAAGATGAGCAGATAACATGAAGCTTTTTTCTTTTCTTTTTTTCAAGGTGTCACAAGCCCCAACGAATCAGAACTATTAACCCAAGGAAGAAATAAATAGATTTTTCAAAATAAATTACTTAAGCGTTAACCAGACTTCAGAATTTGAAGATAAATGAGTTTACATTTGCAGACATAGAAAGGTAAATTTAAACAAGTTAATAAAGTAAACAAGCATAATCGATATAGAAAGCTTGTATCACCTAACAAGGAGACAATTGAGTATTATAGAATCAAAAAACAGACAAGAAACTACTGGAGAAATCAGCCTATCTCCAGCAAAAATAAGTAATGGCATGTCTCGAATAAATTGAATAAAGTTCTTACTTTTAAAAAACTGAGTATTTCCCTGGCTGTGGTCCACCTGGAAGTGACAAAGCCTGGTTTGAGATGTCTTCCAACACACGTTTTAATTC
The DNA here is from genome assembly GCA_003254975.1 of Ochetophila trinervis. Taxonomy (NCBI): domain Eukaryota; kingdom Viridiplantae; phylum Streptophyta; class Magnoliopsida; order Rosales; family Rhamnaceae; genus Ochetophila; species Ochetophila trinervis. The sequence goes on from QANX01005055.1 coordinate 116,945, forward strand.
GGCTTTAGCTCTCTTCACAGACTGTTCAGTAGGGCCCTCAATGAACAGGTAGAGTTTGCGTTCTCCCGGTCCAGTGATTTTCCCTGGTGGGTAATACTGCCCCCTGGTGGTAATGGCAGCTCCAGTCCAATCTGATATAGGACCCAAAGTTTCCTTGTGGGTGACTTTCCATCGAGCATTTTGGGGAAAATCATTTATCTCAAGCTCTGCTTCATAGTGTTCAGGCATTGCATCAGCTTGAATCTTTGCCAGATTATGCTGCAAGTTCATGGCAGCTGCAATTGCTGCTGCCCGGGCTGCCCCATCATTGGGAAGAACAGGCAGTCCAGTTCCAGGCACAACAGCAGCTGTTCCTGGTATTGTTAGACCAAGGACACCTGGCAGTGATGCAGGCAGTCCACCATTTGGAAGCAGTTGTGCAGCAGCAGGAGTAGACAATGATGCTGTACTTGCTTTGGAGGCAGCAGTAATAGCAGCTATCTGAGCAAGGGCAGCTTGCTGTGAGATGTCACCCCCTGCTTTCCGGACACCTTCATCTTCGTCTTCAGAATCTGACTTGTCTTCCTCAAATCCATATTCTTTGGCCTGTGCTTTCTTAGCTGCTTTCCTTACTTCATCTTCCTCTTCATTAAACTTAAAACCACTTCCACCATAACCAGTCCCATGTGCTTGCTCAAGTCCTTGATTCACTTTTGCCATGAAACTATCAGCAAGAGCTTTTAGGTCATCAGGAACAACTTGATCAGAGAGTTCTAATGCTTTCACAAGATCTGGAGCATATCTAGCATCTTCCTCAGAGATAAAAGTTATAGCACACCCTTTACGGCCAGCTCGGCCTGTCCGACCGACACGGTGAACATAATCCTCATAGTGATTTGGAACATCAAAGTTGATCACCAGATCAAGCTCTTTGACATCTAAACCTCTGGCAGCAATGCTTGTTGCAATCAACAAATTACAGACATTTCTTTTAAAATCAGAAATAGTCGACTCACGGTCTGTTTGATCCTTAGCACCATGAAGAGAAAGGCAAGGGTAAGAATTCCTGAGTAGATCCCTGAACAAAGCATCACATTTTTCCTGCGAATGGACAAATATCAAAATTTTCCCTTTCTCACACCATTCCCCAAGCAGTTCTAACAATCTTAAGAACCTCTCATTTTCTGGCCTCACTTCAACCAGCTGTGCTATGTCCTTATTAACAACACTTCTCCCACCAACCTGTATTTCCACAGGTTTGTTTAACACCTTACGAGCCAAGATTTCAACTTGACGAGGGAAAGTAGCAGAAAAGAGAACAGTTTGTCGATCAGGGCGGATATTTTGAACTATTCTAGCGATTTGCGGTTCAAAACCCATGTCAAACATCCTATCAGCTTCATCCATGACCAAGTAAGTGACTCGTCGGAGATTAGTAATTTTCCCACCGCTTGTGCAAAGTATATCAATCATCCTGCCCGGAGTACAGACAACAATTTCAGCACCCCGCTTCAGTTCACTAATTTGTAGGGCAACACCGGAGCCACCATATACAGGCACACCTCTAAGACCCAAGACCTTGGAAAACTTCTTTATATCACTGTGAATCTGCTGAACAAGCTCCCTTGTAGGTGCCATTATAAGTCCAATAGGTCCATCTCCAGCAACTACAGGTGGCTGGTCCTTGATATGCCTCAGCATTGGCAGCACAAATGCAAGGGTTTTGCCTGAACCAGTTTTTGCAACGCCAATGCAATCTCGACCACTCATAATTATAGGCAGTGCCTGGGCTTGAATTGGCATTGGCTTTTCATAGTTAAGCTTCTTTATTGTCTCCAAAATTTTGCTTGTAAGTCCAGTTTGGTGCCAGTTTTTAATTGGCTTTGGCACATCCTTGCCATGTATCTTCAATTCCAATAATTTTCGGTATGCAGCAACCTCTTCTAGAGTCATTCTTGATATCTCCCTTGCTTCGATATAGAAATTTTTCCTAAACGGTTCATAATCAATCTTAGAGTGGTCAACTATTGAAAGCTTCTCAGCTTTTGTCTTCTTAACTCTTTTGATGAACTCATCATCATCTTCATCTTCAACTGGATCATCTTCACTCTCATGGTTCTCATAATCTGAGTCAGAATCCTCCCCGGGGATTATTCTTCCCATAGATTTATTTGAAACTTTCCTTGGTTGTTCACCACGACTTTTATCATCCATTTTATCCTTGCCCTTCAACCCTAAAGTACTATCAACAATAATTGAAGGCTCCACAGCATTATTAAGTTTCTCAACTTCAGGTAAAACCATAGAATTCATAAAAGCATCTAATGGATCAATATCCTCATCCCCATCAGTAGAAGCATCTCCATTCTGCAGTGAAGCTAGAGCACTTCCATTCTCAAGATCTATGGCCATCGCATCTCTTTCTTCTTTATCAGTATTATTGGCTTCCCCATCGATGTCCATTCCTGTCTCTGGTTTCCCAGTAGTCAAGGGTACTTCTTCATCATCGGATTCACCTTCAAGGGTCCACGTTTTGCTAGACTTGGGTTCATCAGCATCCGGTTCCCCAAGCTTCTGTCTTTCAGTTTCTTCTTTCTTTCTCCTCAACTCTTGCCACTCTTGTACTCTCCTCCTCCGCTTTTCCATTTCTTCATCCAACCTACGTTGTTCATCCTCTAACTCCTCCTCACGGGTTGGCTGCTTCTTTTTGTCATCTGAATCATCCTCAGCACTCTTCTTCCTGGGACTATCTTCACTGTCATCCCTGTGCCTATTGGGCCTGCTGCTGCTGCTGCTGCTGCGTTCGCTCTCTCTCTCCTTGTGCTCATCATCATCTGTCCTGTGCCGCTTCTTCTCCCGTTCCCTGTTACCATCATCACTTTCAAATTCCCACTGCTTCTCTCTTTCATGAATCCTCCTCTCTCTTTCTCTTTCCCGCTCTTTCCTCTCTCTTTCTCGATCTTCCCTTTTCTCCTTGTCTCTTTCTTTTTCTCTTTCCCTCTCCCTGTCTTTCTCCCTAGCCCTGTCCCTCTTCTCTTTGTCCCTTTCCCTATCTCTGTCCCTCTTCTTGTCTCTGGTTCTTTCTCTTTCATCATCCCGACTACGTGTCCTATCTTTATGCTTCTCCTTCTCCCTATCTCTTTCATGCCTCTCGTCAAAATCAGAACTCTTCTCCCTCTCCAAACGCTGAGTAACATGATCTCTTTTATCCCTATCCCTGTGCCTCTCTTTGTTTGTCTCCTTATCACGGCGACTCCTCCTGGATTCATCAAATTCTTCTCTCCTCGACTTGTGCTTTCCCTCTTCCACTTCCCCCTTCGCCATTATTATTCACCATAACACTAGCATGCAAAACACATACGCAAACCAAAAAAAGAAAAGCCATTAAAAAAATACAAAACAAAAGCATAACCAGATTCCCACATATAAAATTAAAAAGTAAAAACAACTAAAATCACGTATCATAACTAGAAATGAAAACATGTCATCCACATTTCCACAATGATCACAAATTTTACTTTACAGCAATCAAATTTCATAAACTCCATAGCAATCATTTCAAGTAGTTCAATTCTCAAACTCCAAACTCCAAAGCAAGCAGATTTCACAGCTTAGACTTCACTACTAATCAATACTTCACAAAAAACAGATTTCACCTCCCCAAAAGATTTCACAACCTAGACCTAAACGACACTTCAATACTTCACAAAAGACATATTTTACATCCCCAATAAACTTCAACTTTCATAAATAGAACCTCTGGCTCAAAAAAAAGAAAGAGAATTAAAATGTGAAAGGGCCAAATGGCTTATTAGCAGAGGCTGAGACAGTACCATGAAGACAGAGAGAGAACAACTGGCTTGAGGACAAGAGGGAAGCTTGAACCAGCAGAGGCCAAGAGATAAGCTGACGGAAGATTGCTAGATCTCAGAACCGAGATAAATAAAACCAACAAAACATTTTCAGCATCCAATAGTCTCACACCCATATGTAATGATTCAAAGAAAACCCAGAAACAAAACCACGAGTGCTTACAAACATTGAACTATATCAATCATTTTGAGGAGCAGCTTCCAATCAAAAAGCCGAAAACTTTATTAAAAAATATTGTTGAATAGAAGTAGCAATCATTCAAACAAGGAATTACCCATATCATGGATTATCAAAATGTTATTTTCCTCAAATTTACTAACATAAAAGCAGACAAATCAAAGCAAAACCAGAACAAAATGGTATCTAGAGTGCAAATTTGTCAAATAATCCGAGATCTTTAGAGAGGTGAAACTTACCTAAAACTGAGAACTCAGGTGGCGGTGAGATATGTCGTCGTTTGTGACTGGTGGTGGCTCGGGGCTAGCGTGGAGGCGTCGTTCGTGGTGGTTCTGAAGCTTGTGTGTCGTACATCGTTCGCGTGGAGGCTTTTTGTGACGTCGCCGTACGTCGTTCGGGGTGGTTCTGAAAACGCGCAGGGAGTGGATGTCGCTGGTGAAGACGCGAGGGACGTCGCTGGTTGAGGTCGAGAGTGGGGGTGAGAGTCCGCTAGGGATTCAAAAATAAAACAAAAACAATATATATATATATATATAGTTTTACTATAAACCCCCAAGTCTAGCGTTTACTGACACTCTAAATTTACCTCTTTTTCTGTCAAATACAACTGCAATTTTGACCTGGTCAAAATTGGCTTAAATGCTGCGCCAATCCCCCCCTCCCCCTACCCCAACCTTCCGATTCTCCCATTTTGGTTTTTCCATTTTTTCTTCCCTGCAGAATCATGTCACACGACCCTTTTTCTGCAGTTCCGAGTAAAAATTTTGTAAATTTACCGGCTCCGGCTCCCTGGCCATTTATTGGTTTTATTAGTTTAGTGATAAAATTTCTATCTGATAGAAGATGTTGCATCAACAGGTTTCTAATTTGGTTTCTAATAAGAATTTCATTATGTTCCAATAAATTTTAAAATTTTACAGTGCCGGTAAGTAAAAATATAAGATAGAAAATTGTTGGACAAAATTATATATAAAAAAATGGATTCACGTGCACCAACATAAGTGTGGGACAACATACTATACCTCATGAAATTATAATTAAAACTAAAATCAAAACCAGGATTATACCTCATTAAAATCAGACAAAATTATAATTAATAACCCATTGTCAGATAATTCACAATATTGAAACAGAGACATAGAGAAATTGGAAGGAAAAAAAGAAAAAACAGAAAGATTACAGGGTAATGACCAGAGCCTTAAACAGCCACAAAACAATAACAAAACAAAAAAAACAAAAAAAATTGCCATCAGTGAAAAATCCGAAAGAGGGGGGGGGGGGGGGNNGGGGGGGGGGGGGGGGGGGGGGGGGGTCTTGGACGACGCAGTAGGGGAGGCTCAATCCTCAGGGACGGTGCCGCAGCAGCAAAGGGGCTCTAGAGCGCAGTTGGGAGCGAGGAAGCTAGGGCACAACGCAGGAGGGGTTTCAGAGGGATCTGGAACAAAGACTTCGGGGTTTCTAATCGGCCAGGGAATTGGAGCCGGAGCCGGTAATTTAAGAAATTTCTACTCGAGGCTGCGGGAAGAGGGCTGGGTGATGGGAGGCAGGGAGAAACTCTGAGAAAAAATGGAGAAAAACAAAATGGGAGAATCGGGCTAATCGGAGCCGGGGGGAGGGAGGGGCTGAACCACGTATCTCGCACTGACTTACCTTACAATTTTCACCGTCGAGGACTTTATAAACTCCGATTTTCGAGTTTATAGCGTATATGATAAAAGTGTAATTTTCACTGATAGTCTTATCGGCGGATTTTGCTTTTATATTTATTTTTTGGCAGTTTAATTTTTCAATTTTGTTAATTTTGTAGAGTAGTTTTATTTTTACAAGTTTTATTTATTTATTTTTTTCTCTTTTCTTCTTTGCAAACTCTTTCACATTTATTGTGGAATTATTTGATTTTAAAAAGTTGTTATTGTAATTTTATAATAAAAAGTTTACAGAAATAATTTGAAAAGATAAAAATATTCATGTACAACTAACACTTGGCATAAAAATATTAACGGTATTAATTTATTCATATTTAAAAAATTAAACTGTCAAAAAAAATATAAATTAAGTCTGCTAGAGATTTTAATTGGATTGAAAAAAATAAAAAAATTCCTAATATTTATTATTTAGATGATTACTAACAAAAAATAATTAATATAGTTTTTATCGTTTACAAAAATACAGTTGTATAAACTTTTTTGTGTGTGTTTTTAATAGACATATAAAAAGGGTTTAATATACAAAATTAATACTCAGAATCTAAATGAACTTTGGAAACCATGTAACATATATATGGTTAACAAATAGACAGAAAAAAAAAAAACTCGTACCAAACAGATAGAAAAGAAAAAGCAATTATCTCATTTATATTTTTTATATTTTAGTATAATTTTAAATAAAATTTTAACAAAAATTTCCCCAGTAATAAAATTCTACTAATTTTAACATTAAAATGGTAAAATAGTAATTTAATGTATAAAATTTGTGAAATGATTTTTTTTTTCTTTCCCCTCCTCTCCTTTCTATATCTTCGTCTTCTTTCTTTCTCTCTCCTCCATTTTTTTGTTTTCTTCTCCCTCGCTTTGTCTCTTCTCTCTCACTCACTTAAAATTACAGCTCCATACAACTATACATAATTCGTAAAATCAAAACTAAGCTTAGTAACCAATTTTTTCCCTTTAAGAACACTAATTTCAGCAGCTCCATGCCACTCAAATGTCCAAATAATTACCGAAATATACAACAACCTAACATAAAAAAGAATTCAAATATTAGCAAAATTTGATCATGAGTAGAGAAGATCTTACTGGACTTGAAATTAACAATTTTAAGAACCGATTAAAAACTCCAAGCTCAAACTCTAGGGCTCTAATGGCAACTTGAGAAATACTCAAACAATTTCACATGCATGATATGGGTTTTGAAGATGATGAAGAGAGGAAACATTGGATATAAAATTTTCGATGAAAAGTGGTCGGATTTTGAAAAATTCCGGCAAAAGTATCTGGCCAATTTTTTAAAAATTTGATGTTTAGAGAAAGTTTTAGCTCAAAATATTTAGAAGGGTCAAAACCTTTGGAAAAACAAATTTATAAGGTATGGGTAAGAAAATTTGATGAAGTAAAAACTTTCTCTCTATGTTTGTGAGTTGCCATCGGTTTTGAAGGTGGAGAGGAGAAAATTGTTTTCGTTTTGGGAGAAAGGGTGTTGTTGATGCAGAGAAGAGATAGAAAAAAATATTTATATATTTTTAATTTTAGAAAAAAATATTTACATATTTTTCATAAAATTAATTATTATTTTTTATTTTAAGGATACTGTCAAAGAGAAACAAAAGAGTTATTTATTTATTTTTCTTTTTTCTCATATTCCATCAATCCAAACATAGTGTAAATATAAAATGCAAATTACCATATCTTAAATTACAATATAAAAACATAAACAAAAATGATAAAAGATTATGCTAGTCTTCTATTTGATATGATTTATTTCTAGTTAAAAACTCTACTTGAAGCTATAAGAATTTTTGCTATAAAAAAAAATTATTTGGCTGATAAGTCAATAATGATTGTTGACTAAAAAATAACTTTTTAAGCTATTGTGAATAAATCAAAATTTTAAAATTTTTACAAAAAAATTTATTTTTAGCTAATACGAAGAAGTTTAATATAGCATTAAATGTTCTTTTTCAAACATTAATATTATTTTTTTAAATGACAACTAAATAACCATCTACATTTTAAGAAAAACTTTCTTTTTAAAAGCTTTACTATGAAAAGCTTAACAATTAAAAACTCTTACTTGCATAACTTATACCAAACGAACACAACATATAACCATGTTTAAATTTGTATTAATTACAATGCCATCTTTGAAATTTATAATAATTAAAAATATTTTTTAATAAAAAAAGAAAATTTATATCTTTTTAAATTTTAAAAGGTGTTGAGAAAACCGATTTACAAAAAAATTGTGTTTTTTTATAAAAATTTAATAAATTATTAATTTCTTTTAAACACTTTTTTTTTTTTTGCTTTTTCTTCTCTCATAGCTTTTAAAACTTGTTCATCTCTCTCCTTCTTTTTTATCTTTGTTTTGTTTTTATTTTCCTTTCTTGTCTATAATAATATTAAAGAAGAAGTTCATAAACACTTTTTAATTTTAAATTTTAATTTATTTTATAATTAAAAAATTTTGACAATTCATAAATAGTTTTTAGAAATCAAATGCTTTTAAATTTTTTTCTATGATAAAATAACTAAAATACATTTTAAAATATAGTTTATTTCTTTCTTTTTTTTCGCTCTCCTCTCATTCTCTCTTCTCTCTAATAAATATATAAAGATAAAAATATTTTAGAATTAATTTTCTTTTTTCTCTCTTTCAATATTTTTCATTTCTCTATCATCGTTAATGTGCAAAATAATATATATTAATAAAAATAAAAATATTTTTTTCTTTCTCTTTCTAAAAAAATTAGATAAATATAAATAATTTTTTTATAAAAAAATCTAAAATAATAAAAATAAAAAAATAAAACAATTAGAAATAAATATACTTTATTTCTCTGTTATTTTAATGTGCAAATTCCTATATTAATTAAAATATAAAATAAATATACTTTAACTAACTAAATAATTATCCTTACTCTAAACAAATGAAATAATTATCCTATTAAATAGATATATATATATATATATATTTTTTTTTTTCAATTGGTCGTATTTTGGAGATGAACGAATTTAAATATTCAGACAAAAATAAGCTCAAAATCAAAGAGAGATTAGAGACATTAAAATATAAAATTATTATCACTAAAGTTTTTAAACTATATCGTATTTTACATTTTCGTCCTAAATTTTTTTTTTCACTTTGATTATCAAACTCATATTGTTGTATCACCGAAAGTCATTTTTGAAGTTTCCATCCATTTAAACTGTTAAAAGGCACGTGAAGTCAATTTTAAGGGTAAAATTATAATTTTAGATTTTTTTTAGCACTATAGGTCCCTAAACTATATCGCAATTAAGACTTTAATCCTAAATTTTTTTTTCACACTTTGATTTTCAAATATATATTTCACTCAGAAAAGCTTATACATGAAGTTTACGCCCACACATGTCTCAATTTCTCTCTTTCTCCTCCATGTAATGTTATTATTTTTCTTTCTTTTCTCTAGCTTCATTTGCATATACAAAAGAAAAAAAAAAATTGATCAAAAGGGTTTTGATTTTGAAAAAAAAATTGTGAAATATTTAATATGTATTGGAAGTTAAATTTGAATAACTAAAAGGGAATGAATTTGGGTAGTCAATTGCATAAGACGACACCATTTTAGTTTCTGACATTAAGTTTTAAAAGATTAAAATATAAAACGAAGGGAATGAATTTGGGTAGTCAATTGCATAAGACGACACCATTTTAGTTTCTGACATTTAGTTTTAAAAGATTAAAATATAAAACGACGTCGTTTTGATGTGATCCATGACATGGCGTTGTTTCAGTCATCTTCAAGCTTGGAATGAATTCATGGGTCGTCTTGTTTCAGAAGAAATGGATTGTGACCCGTATCCATACCTAACTGGATATTTTACCTCCGACCACATTTTTTTGTGATTTTCATACTATTTGTTTCATATTAACGTGAATGACATCACCCGTGTATCAATTTGTAGACATGTCGCCTGAAAACAAATACCAAAGCTTAATATATACCCATCCATGAATTTTTTTACTTTTATTATGTTTTTCATTTCTCATCATTTTCTTTATCTTTTGGTTATTCAAATTTAACTTTCAATATATATTAAATATTTCACAAAATTATTTTCAAAATCAAAACCATTTTGATCAATTTTTTTTTCTTGTATCTGCAAATGAAGCTAGAGAAAGAAAAAATAATAATAACCTTGCATGGAGGAAAGAGCGGTGTCAGCATGAACCTCATGTGTAAGCTTTTCTAAATGAAATATATATTTGAAAATCAAAGTGTGAAAAAAAAGTTTTAGGACGAAAATGTAAATCGCGATATAATTTATGAATCTATAGTGATAAAAAAAATTCTAAAATTACAATTTTACAATTTTACCCTTAAAATTAACCTCACGTGCATTGCATGTGTCTTTTAACGGTTTAAATAGACTGAAACTTCAAAAATGACTTATGGTGATACGACAATATGAGTTTAAGGATCAAAGTGAGAAAAAAAAATATAGGATGAAAGTATAAAACACGATATAGTTTAGGGACTTTCAATGACAATAATTCTAAAATATATGAGAGAACAAATTCCATATCCAGAAAATAAAAACAACCAAAGCTTTTGTGATTGGGTAGGACATCTGGGTGTGGTTTCCTTTCTGCCTAACCAATTTCCAATTTCCATTGAGGGGCTTCCATGGCTCGTCGGCACTCTTGCTGCAAGAAAAACAAATTTCTACTATTTAGGTCAACTCCTTTTTTCTCTGTAAAACTACTATTCAAAAATTCATCTCCTTTAGAGGTGAGTGGTAGTTCAGTTTGGACAGTTTTTTAAAAAATTTCAGACCAAATTGTTATCAACAGTTTAGTTAAGTTACAAACTAAACTAAATCGTTAGAGCCATTTAAATCAAACAAATCCAAACTATTCATGAACAGTTTAATTCGATTTGGTTTAGCGGTTTGAACTTTAGCCCATTTTTTAATTGGACTTCAATTTTTTACAATTTGGACCTAATTGAGTACATATGCAAATAAAAACTTTTTTTGTTTTTTAATGTGTATGTTAGAAATTATTTTTATTTACATATATTATTTTGTTATAAATTAGTAAGTTAAAAAGCAACCAAAAATGAATAAATTAATTATTAAATAAGTACCAACGCAATCATTCATCTAAATATTACAATTCAAACTCAAATTGAAACATAATTCAATAATCCATCATTTAATTTTTAGGTCCAATTTCAAACTTAAATTAATATTACAGTCCATAGTCTAAAATAATTTTAATATTACATTCCAAATACCAAAATAAAAAAATTACATTCCAAATATTATCGATAGATCTAAAGTTTAGATAGAGTTAGAAAAATGTGTTAAACTATTATTTATTAATTAGTTATACTTTTTCAATAAAATTGATATTTAAAATTGTTATGAAAAAACAAATAAATATATAAACATATATAAAAAGATAAAATTATATAGGTGGTTTGGGTTGATTCGGTCTGAGAATTACTCAAACCTCAAACTGAATCGTATATGCAGTTTGAAAAAACTACAAACCAAATTAAACCGTTTAATGTTTAAAAATTAAAGCAAACCAAACCAAAATCAATGGTTTGATTCGGTTTGACAGTTTGATTCGGTTCATGCCTACCCCAATCTCTGCCATCATAAGCTCCAATTTGAGCTCATATGAAATAAACCCATCTCATCTCTACCACCACAAGTAGGCCTGATAACGTGTCGTATTGAACCGTATTCGTTTCGTGTTCATGTCAATTTTTCTTAACCAAAACCCAACTTGTTAAGCATTCATGTCAATTTGTGTTCGTTATGTGTCGTGTTTATTATATTTGTTTATATTTTTTTTTATTAATACATATTCAAATGATATACTAAATATCTATAAAAATAAGATACTAAGATTCCACATGATTAATAATTGTGAATTCAAATTATGCAAAATATTATAAATTAAGGTTATATTAAATTTTCTCCGTAGCTAAAGAAAGAAACATGTATTACAATTGTCAAATAAAAAATTTTTCCTAAAGAAAATAATAAGTAATAGAAAAAAAATAGAATCTAAAACAAAATATCAATATATAAATAAATATAAAGTTATCACTTTCCAATGAAATGAAATATGAATTTTATAGTTTTCTAAAAAAAATAATAATGTAAAAATTTAGCTATAAAGAAATAATTAAATTAATAATTTTTTTATCATGACATATTGTGTTAACGTGTTCCAATCCATTTCAATCTATTTTTTTATCGTGTCTTATTGTGTGATATTAATATCAATTTGACCCGATATAAATGATCCAAATTTACAAATTATCGTATTGTATTGTATCGTACTATCGTATCGTGTAACATTTTACCACGTCTAACCACAAAGCGTACATCCCTTCAGTACAAACCCATTTTCAAACTCAATCGAAAATCTAGGCATAATTCTTTTTTCTTTTTTAAAGGAGATATGGGCATAGAAGGAGGGAAGAAAGGCAGATAGAGGAAGAAGTTAATTGAGATAAAATAAATAAGAGGGAAAAAACTAAAAGAAAACAAAAAACTAAAAATAGCAAACCAAAGCCTTAATCATACCTACGTTCGGGTTCGGCAATCACAACAAAGGAGAGAAAAATAAAGAGAAATAAGAGAGAGATGAGAGAGTGGGAGAGAGGGTATTTTTAAAAAATATTATTATTTAAAAAAAATTGTATTCGTAAATTTAAGTTAAAAAACAAAAATACTTTTATGCTAGATTTTTATTAAGGGTGACAGTGGTTTGTGAAATATATGAAACCATAGAAGGCTAATTTAAGATATGATATAAATTTTTCAGAAATTTGTAGAAAAATGGAAGAAATTTTTAAAAAAATTGGGAATCTATACATCTAATTTTTAGTTTAGCTGCAATAATGGATCATAGAATTAAATTAGTTGGAGTGGAAGTACTATTAAATGATATTGCTTCAAATTTAAATTTAGATATTGTTACTGATGCAAATGATATTAATAATTTGTTGATAACTTTGTACAATACTTAAGCATCAAAATTTAGCAATTGTCCGAAATCCACTTCTACTTAACTCCCTTCAAACTCTAAAGAGTATTCTTGGACAGTACTTGCAAAGAAAGGAATACAAAAATTAAAATGTTGGTTCTCTGCGAAATGAGCTTTATAAATATTTAGAAACTGATTTTATGGAATTTTTTACTTTAGAAGAGATAGAAAAGTTTGATATATTAATTTGGTGGAAAAAACATAAAAAAAACTTTTCTTATACTTTCTATCATGGCACGCGATCTTTTAACACCTCTAATGTCTACTGTAGCATCGGAGTATGCTTTTAGTGCAAGTAATTGAGTGTTGGATGAACGTAGAACAAGATTAACGCCAGATATTTTGGATTGTCTTATGTCTATGAAAGACTGAGAAGATGGAAGACTTAAAGCTCAAAGTTAGAAAGATGATTTAGTTGATTATTTTTCAATTGTAGATTTAAATTCGAATGTTAATTTAGAATAAAATATATGAAAAAATTATTAATATTCTTTTCTATTGCTTTTACTTGTAAATAAATAATTGTATTATCTACAAATTAAATAATAAAGCATATTATTTTTATAACTAATTTAATTTCTTTGTATTAATTTATTTTAGATGATTTTTATTCATATAGTCGAATATTATTTTTCATGTTTAAAATATATTTGGCACGAGCACGAACACGATCAGGGCCTTACACGAGCACGACATGTGCCTGACACAAGCACAACACGAGCACATATGTGCTTGAGCCCATAACACTTTTGACACGACACGAATATTAAATAAGCCGGTACAAGTACGACACGAAAAATAAATATGCTAGCATAAACATTGCACGAATATGCCAAACTTTAAATGGGCTGTGCTACCATTCATAGCACAACCAATTTTACACCTTTATCAAGGATAAAGAAAAAAAGAGACAAATAAAATTCATTTAAAAAAATTATATTTATACTATAAATATTTATATTTAAATTAATAAAAAATAAATGTTTAGTTTCTGTGGGAGAAAATGGAAAATATATAATATTTTATGAGATAATGTTGTAACGTGAGGTAGGACAAATTTATATGTATATATGAATTTATATTATTGTAGGAGAAAAATGAAAAGAGAAAAAGAAAAAAATATATTTATATTATTATAGAAGAAGAAAGAAAGAAAAAGAAAAATGTTTTAAAATTGTATATTTTATGTTATTATTAAAGGTTAGAGGAAAAAAATTGTTATAAGTTGTTTAAGGGCTTTTTTGTCATTTGATGTGCCACTTAAGAAAGATAATATGATTTATAAAACATATTCTAATAAAGTTCAAAAGAAATAGATGTATTATATTCAAAGATAAATAATTAATGAATTTTTAATTTTTTGTAAAATATTAATAGTTTCATTTGGTTTGAGTTAGACTTCAACCCACCTACTGAATCGTTAAATTTTTTAATATCTTTAAATGAACCAAACTGATAAAGAAATAAAAGTCCAAATTGAACTAATTAATTCAGTTTAGATCGAGAGTGGCAGTTTTGGAAAAAAAAAATACATGGTCTTTGGACTATATACTTGTACAAAAAGTTTCCATTATAATTTGAAAAATGACAGAATATTAAAATGGGAACAAATATTTTTAAGTTGTAAAAATTTAAAAAAAAAACAAGATTAATAAATTGGAAAAAATTTAAACAAAAAGGATTTTTTTAGTGGGGTAAAAATTTAATAGAAGGATTAAAATGTTCAAAAATAGAAAAAAATAACATTAAATTGGAAGAAAAAAAAATTAGTTAATTTAAAATTTATATTAACCATTTTTATTATTTGTCAAAATTTTAATAAGATTTCATAGAAGTACGTGGCCAAATGACCACCTTGATTTTCCTCACCGGTAAATGTGGATTTCAATTTTAAATGAAATTTGAAATTGTGAATTTAGGAGTATTTTATCAAAGACTATGACATGAGATTGGGAATTGATATATGGTGATATGGAGGAAATCAGATGGTGTTGATATGTGTAAATATTGGGTGACTAATTTTTAGAAAATATATTTAATGAATTTAAAGTCCACACCTGCAAATCAAATCCAAGTTATCTTATTTTTGGCGTATGGTTGTCCTTAAGTTTTTTTTAAGCTAATTTTTTAGTAGTTTTGAAGTATAATTCATTGATGTATTTAACAAAGTCTTGTATTGTATCGTTGTCTAATTTTATAATTTAGTTATTTATTTTAGTGTGGTAATTGCATTTTAGTGCTTCAAAATTAGAGGTGATAATTCATGTCTTGATTCGAAACATGCTTAAAAAATGACTCGTTTAAATTGATATGTTTAACTCGAAATTGTCACGAATAAATTAAATTAATTCATGAAAATTTAAAATAATAATAAATATTAATTTTAATACATTATAATGTCAAAAACAATAAATAATATAAATAATAATATTTTATTTAGATAGGTTAAATAAGTCAATACGTTTAACACGATTTAAATAATATGTTGATACGAATCACACAAATTGTCACCCCTACTCAAACTATTAATTTTTAAGCAACAAATAGTTTAAGAACTAACTATGCACCAAAAATTTAAAATTTGTAATGTGTAATGTGTTAATTATCGGGTATAACATGAAATGTGTTAATTAAACTGAAGCTCTTCTCTTTGGTTGCTTCGAGTTCTTTTGCTTATGATTTTGCCTCATAGTTGTCAATTCGGGCTCTTTACTACCTATGATTTTGCTTCATGGTTGTCAATCTCTTACTCACTTGTTGTATGTCGATGATGTGTTGCTTTTTGGGAGGGATTTTGTTCGCAATTTGAGGGTCACAGAGGAGGCTTTTAATTCATATGGTCGGTTCTCTGAACAACTTGTAAACTAAGACAAGTCTAACATATTCTTTGATGAATCTATTTATGCTTTGCATAAGCAGGAGTTGTTACAGCCTTACAGGTTTGTGGTAAGAGGAATGGTTGTTTCCCTTTGTTTATTTAGGTATCCTTTGTTTGAAGGGAAGTCGATTTCTACTCATCTTTTGCCTATTGCGGGCAAAATTTGATCTCAGTTGGATTCCTGGCAAGGTAAAATTCTTTTCCTCCATGGAGGCATTTGTTTAGTTGATTTTGTGGTTACCTCCACGTTTGTGCATTTGTTTATGGTACATAAATGGCATTTGGGTTTGCTTTATTCTTTAAATAAATCTATCTGAAATTTTGTTTGGACTGGTTCAATTTTGAAGAAAAAGCTTGTTACAGTGGCTTGAGATAATTGTTGTTTGCCGAAGCATAGGGGCGGTTTGGGTTTAAAGATTTTGAAGCTTTTTAATCATTATTTTTTAGCTTAGTTGTCTTGGAAATTTATATTGAGTGATTCTTTTGTCTATACTTTTCTACATGCTAAGTATATGGAAAAACTTAATGTTAACTTTTATGTCTCTTATTCTATATAGCTGATTATGCATAACTTGTTTGGTGATTTATCTTCTGAGAGCTATTGGATTATTGGGATGCATTTCAAATTAAGGTTTTCGCATGAAAATTGGTTGGGAGTTCCTTTAAATAAACCCATGCTAAGTTGGTAAACTTTTTGGTTTCATCTTTTTTTGGATTCGAATGGGGCTTGGGGTTCTTCTTTCTTGTTTTTAGGTAGCTTTTCTACAAATTGCAAGTTTTGTTGCATATACTAAGGTAGACTTTTCGAGCTCAGATCTTTTGATTTGGAAGATCTTTAATTTTTTTCCAGTTATTTTTGAAAGAGATGTATTTGCATTCTTTTTCTCAAGATGGGCAAGCAGTGAGTAGGTGGGTCCATTTAATATGGAATCGCACTATTCCACATTCTTGTTAGATATTATTATGGATAATTTTGTGAGGTAGACTTCCTTTGGATGTTGCTTTCTTTTAGTGAGGTTTTTCTTTTGCTTTGCATTGTTAATACTAATGGAGCAATGTTAGGTGCACCATGTACATCAGGTGGAAGTGGCAAATGTATTACTAATAGAGGATTTGTCAAAAATGTTTTGTTATCCTTTTAGGCAGAAAATATGTGTTTCAAGCTGTGTTACTGGTGGTCATTTATGCTTTAGGTAGCTTAGAATTATTGTTGGGATATGTTGTGGCTGGAATGCGACTCCATGTACTTGGCTCAGCTTTTGTCTTCTAGATCTTTGAATGTTTTTTTTGGTTTGATAGAGCACTTTGGGTGACTTGTTCGACTTTCATTTTCATATTTATTTTCGAGTAACTCACATCTACATAGATAGAAATTTGGTGATGGATATCCTCTCCAACCATGCTTTGACTGTATCTTCGGCTATTTGATGGTAGAATTTTCTAGATTTTTGTTTTCAAGCTTTTCTAGGTCTATTAGAAGGTATTATCTTTATCGGCTTTGTAACTAGTCTTGGTACTCTTTTTCTTTATTTTAGTTTTCTTCACTGGGGTTTTTCTAAAATGAGGTGTTTACGAGTTCAAGACAGGTGTGTTTCATTTTGTGTTTCTTTGCCTATGTGTGTGTTGGTTTGTGTTTTTCTATTCGAGATACTTTGTTCATTTTTAATTTTAAATTTTAAATTGCCAGGCTATTTTTGGAGGTGCTAACTTAGTTAGGATTTCCAGTATCAGTTTGAGATCATTTTGAATTATATACATATTTAAAAGTAAAGTTCACTATTGCCCTAAACTATTTAAATGGATTTTTACTCTTAATTAATAAAATAGTTAATTGCATTTGGTATCTTTAATTTTTAAAATTTTATAGTTTAAGCTTTTTGCTTTCAAAAGTAGTGATTTAGATTTTTAACTTTTCAATTTATTGCAGATCGATCTAATTTCCAAAGTGGCCAAACAAATAGGTAATAGTTTCATCCATGATTAACACCTTAGACTCTGCTACTATCAACCTATTATGGAAACAAGCTCTTAGACAGAAATATTTCCAATTTTTTTGAAAAAATAGAAGATTGGACCAATTTGTATCAAATTGAAAAAATAAAAAACCTAAGTCGCAAAATCCTACTAATCAAAGGTACCAAAGTACAATTAGCCCTTAATAAAATCACCTTGTACCCTTAAAATTGATTATATATATACGGTGCTGCTAAGGCACCTGATTGGATTCCCTTAAGGAACCTGAAAACACGGAAAAACATAAACACCCAAAGACACATGCGTGCGGTCAAAATTGTTGGCTCGGTCAAACATTTATTAATCTCAGTCAAAATTAATTTTGGTCAAAATTGAGATAAAATTTGGGGGAAAACTTAAAATGGTGTGGTTTGGGGAAATTTTTTGAATATGGCACCAGCTAACTTATCACTAGCAAACTTCGCGTTTACCCCATGTCCATCAAACCAGAGGTTACTCCGAATTTACTCCAAGCAGCTCCGCAGCCTTCGCCGCTAGTCGGCCTTACTGCGGGCTTAGTCAGGCTTGGTTTTCCTGTTCAACTAACACTCGGCGGCGAAGCGAGAAGCCATCGACGGCGAAGGCAACACCGAAGTTTCCTCTGCACTGCGGGCTTCCATACGCCTTGGCTGGCTTCCTCTGCACCGGCGGCGACATTCAGCTAACTCCTCAGTCGGCGGGCGGCAATAGAGAAGCACTTTGCCGGAGGTATTTTCAATCTATTGAAATTTAAGGTGTAGGGATTTTTTCCCCAATTTCCCCCAATTTACCGAGTTAATTCGAAAATTTAAGGTTTAGAGATTTTTGCCGGTGGTTTTAAAATCCGATGCTATTATTATTAATAACAAACATAAATGCACCAAAACATTTTGGAGAAACTGACCCAAATCAAATTATTAAAAAAAAAAAGACTAATGTAGGCTATATATATATATATATATATATATATATATATATATAGAATCTGACCTATGGGATGGCCAAGCTAGCAACGGTGATTCCAGATATAAGACTAATTGTGGCCATGTACATGGATCAGTTGGATTATTAATTGTGGTGGTCTATGTGATTATTATGATATAATCATCGTCTATAATTATAGAAATACGTGTAATGATATATATTACAAAAAATAAAAAGAAGCTAGACAATGTGTGGCTAGAATACATAAAACTAAAGAATTTGATTTTCAGTTTCAGTTGGGTCTATTTGTGTTAACCAATTTGATGATAGAAAACTACATAAATGAATGATATAAAACGATGAGACTTGGCAGACCTTTCAGCTGGCCTAATTGGATCATGACTTGAGTGTATTAGTTATTTTGGTAGTTAAAAGGCTGCAAGACAATGTTGTTATGATATGCATTCTGATCATATCTTAATGTATGCTTGTCCATACATTGCCTCTTTTATGGGATTAACAGTGATTTAGATATATTTCTTGATTGTATATATTTTTATTATTATTTGGATATCTAGTTGTTCTTGTCCAATTTGTTATTGAATGTCTTAAATATAATTCGTAGAGGAATGGAAGAATCTAGCTCTGCAAGTCAAATTTTTACTTCACATGTTGCACAAAGAATCACTTGATATAAATTTCCAAAGTTGCACAAGAATTTACATCAGGCCTTCGCTTTCTATAATGCATATGCACCGGAATGCGGGTTTAGTGCAAGGATCGGAAATAGCAAGAAGAAACCTGGAGCAAATGAGTTTATTTGGAAACAATTTGTTTGCTGTAAAGAAGGACGTACAAATGATTTTTATCAAAAAAAGTTGAATGATGGTCTCCCATGAAAAAGTGAAAGGAATAGAGCAATTGTTTGAATGGATTGTAAAGCAAAGCTATGTTTGGTAAAGCAACAGACATGCCCAAATTGGATAGTTAGTTTGTTCGTAGAAGAACATAAACATGCTCTTTCAAGTCCTACAAATGTACATTTACTAAGGTCACATAGGTGTGTTTCTGCTGTGAAAAAAGCTTTAAATGAACAACTATCCTTAGCAAATTTACCAACATGCCAACGAATTCGAATCATGGAGATTAAATATGATGGTCCTGAAAATATTGGTTACACTGAAAATGATTTTGATACTATGTTGTGGTACCGGTTTTGTTTTATATTTGTTGATTGCTGATTTTAAATTGATGGTTATGATTTCATGGATTGTGGCCCATGGCCTTTGGTTTTCAGATTATGACCCACTTGCTTGCTAGTTTATGAAAATGTGTTTGACAATCATTTAAATATTTATGAATTTCATTTATGATTCTGGAGTTTTGATAATGTGATTTCATGGTTTTAGATTGTGGGTTTTGAATTTATGGGTTGGAGCCCATGGTATTTGGTTTTCGATCGGTTTTGGATTTAACAAACGTTTCTACTTGCCATTTTATACAGACATGTTTTACAAATAAATTTAAATGTTTCTTGTTGAGATTACATTTATGGTTCTAGTGATTGATTTGTGATTTCAATGATCGTTTTAAATTACGTTTTCGCCCCATAAACCGTTTTATAATGATTTAATGATTTTATAGATAAAACTAAGGGTTTTGCGAAATGATTTTCAAAACGGGAAACTTTTCAACTGAGTGATGTGTTGTTTGAGTGTAAAGAATTTAACTACTGAACTTATATTTTATAGTTATCTAGTAGCACTCACGGAGATATTTATATCTCACGTTTTGTTCTTTTAACTTCGTTCCCTAGGTCCTAACTGTAGGTCCTCGTGAGCTACCATCGACATCGTATCCGCATATCGCATCCACTTATTGCTTCCGCTACTGCTTCTTCTTATGTAATGAACTCTGTTTACTTTCATGTTCTAATATTTATATTTTTCTGTCTATCGCATTTAGTGGCTCTGACTTTCCCACCTACTTCCTAAACTGTTTTGATATTTATTTTGGTATGACTAGTAGATCGTTGTTGTGATGCATATCTTATTTACATATCTCGTCTTATTTATTATTTTCTCGTTTATTTAACCTTTTTTCGGAGGAAGATTCTGTCGGCTACCCTGAAGGGTTCTTGTGGAATCTTCCTCAGGCGGGGCCTCTCCTGATAATCTGGATGGATTTCCAGGGTGGGTCCTGTCAATTTAAGGAACATAATATGTTACAATTACATATGTTAAACAAAGTGAAATATCTTATCCAAAAAAATTAAAGTGAAATATTGAAATAAAATTTTAAATTAAAAAAGTTATGGAGTTACCTGATTCAAGATCAACACAAAGAGTAAAACATTCATCATAAGTACGACTATCCAATGTCAATGGTATTGACTGAAGCCAATTTTGAGAGCAAATCAAGGCTTCCACAATTTTGGGAGAGAGAGAGCTTCAATAAAGATCTAAAATGCATCCTCCGGTGCTAAAAGCTAATTCAAAAGCCACTGTAGACAATGTGACAGCAAAGATATATCAAGCAATAGAAGATAAAACTTTGTACTTAGTGGAATTCAATCTCCACCAATCTAACAAATCAAATTCATGATTCTCGTGATCTTCTATAGGCTCTGTTAGATACTTATCAACCTCCTTTTTTATTTCAATTGAGGTATTTACTCTCATTTTTTTGTACTCCAAGTATAACTCATCGTCATTATCATTACAATCCTCATAAGCTCCCAAATTGGTTTCGTTGATATCTTTGGAAGATTGACTACTATTTGTTGGTGTTTCACCATTTACACTTCTAGAATAAAATTCAAACAACCTTACCAAAATTTCTTTCACTCTAATTATCATTTGTCCACACTCAACACTAGAATATAATTTACCAAAGCTATACATCATGTAATCAAGTTTATACTAGGGTTAAGAATAACGGCAACAAATAATAAATTGTTGATCTTATCAATCTTTCCCCAATACTTGTCACATTTAACCTTCATATTTATAACCATGGTACTCAAACTTACATTGTTTTCCAAACTAAACTTGTTCAACTGTGGCTGAATTTTACAAAACTCTCTAAAAAACAAGTGATATGTGACTTGTAAAGACCCACTAAACTTTAAAGTAATGTCATAAAAACTCTTTAAAACTTTAATAAACTATCTAGCATCATCCCAATCTTTTTCAATGGGAGGATAGTCCTCAAAATAAGTAAGATAGTATCCATCATCTTCCTCCATTCTAGCAAAAGCTTTTTGAAATGTAATTGCACTTTCCAACATTAAATATGTGGAATTCCACCTAGAGGTCACATCCAAACATACAAACTTTTTTGACTCTATCTTTTCACTCTTGACACAAGCTTTAAGCTTTGCCAACCTTGATGGGGAAGATCTAACATATTTCACTGCAAGACGAATGTGATCAATTGCGGTATTATGTTCTTTCAATCCTTCATTCACAATCAAGTTAGTGATGTGAGCATAACAGCGCAAGTGGATAAACTCACCATCCAAGACACAACCATTCCAATTATTCAATCTTTTTTTAATGTATGCAATGACATTATCATTTGCCGATGCATTGTCCAAAGTAATCGCAAAAACCTTCTCAATATGCCACTCTATCAAACTACTTTCAATTAATTTACCAATTGTTTCTTCTTTATGATTAAGCACTTGACATAAATTTAATATTTTCTTTTGAAACTTTCACTCACTATCCACAAAGTGAGCTGTGATGACTATATAATTAATCGTTTGGATCGAAGTCCATGTGTCTATGGTTAGACTAACACTTATTGAGTTACTTTTAAATAAATTTCTCAACTTTGTCTTTCACTCATATAAAGGTGATACACATCTCTAGCAATTGTAACTTGAGATGGTGGATCAAATTTTGAACTAACCACACTACAAAAGTCCCTAAATCCCTCCCCTTCTACAAATATAAAAGGTAATTCATCCTTAATTATCATCCTAGCACATGCAGCCCTAGTAGCTTCTTTATTAAATGCTATAGCAACAAGATTACTACCACCACATTCACCTTCTTTTCCACTTTTAAAAGAGAGTATATTTTGACTTGTATCTACTTTTCTATGTGGGTACTTTTTACATTGTTTAAGATGGTTCCACAAAGTAGTAATCCAACACGTTCTAGTACTACTTGCATAATCTCTAGTACAATAATTACATTTGGCCCTATCAGTTTCCATAATTTTAGTAAAATGTGACCAAATCTCATAAACTCTTACAGGTTTTCTTTTACCAGATGGTGGAAGCTCATAAGATAGAAGTGGTGGTGGCGGCGACGTATCATATATTGTCTCTGGTGTGTTACATGCACTTGTTGTCGGAGTAGATGTTGTCGGTGTGCTTGATTGAACTTCAAATTCATCCATCTATAACATTAAGTTTAAAAAAATAAAAAACATTAAGCATGAATAACGGACCCGTTTATATATAATTTAAGCTTTACTAATGAAATGGTTATAGCCAAATGCCTAAATTATCACAATTAGCCATCCGTTTTGACATAGTACCTACAGATTCCATGATAACGGACCTACTTCAACCTTATCTGGAGCATGATAACAAGATAAGTATGTATGAACTCATGAAACATATATAAACACAATTAGCCATATGTTTTGACATAGCCATATGTTTTTTTTATGGTATATTTAACTCAAATCTGCTCAAGAATTAGAGTGAAACGATGATGAGAAAATCTAAACTAGTAGTCCCATTTTCAAACAAAAACAAAACACAATCATCATATATATGAAAACACACACATATATATATATTTGAAGCAAAAAACTTCATGAACACAAAACCCCATAACTTGTTTCCAAATCAAAACAAAAGGGATATATTAAATGATAGCAAAAATATGAAGACAAACTGCTCTGCTATACCCATTTTCCTATTTCTATTATGATCAAAGATAAAATATAAAGTGTCTTTGAAACGAAGCTTAAACATTACTATTAAATTTTATTTTATTTTTCCATTAGAAAAATCTTTGCAACCAACCCACACAGACCTTTGATTTGGCTTCCACTCCGGGCTGGAGCTGGCAGAGCACAGGGGGCGGGGCAGTCGGGAATCACTATGGCTGGAGCTGAATAAGGCAAGCTTTTCAGTTTTCACCTGAAAGGGGGGCGGGGCAGTCAAGGTCGGGGACTTGTGAATCACTTGGGAGAAAGGGGCAGTGGCCAAAAAGGTTTTTAGGTATTAGAATAGTTAAGGCAAAATTTAGTTTTTCCTTTTTTTTTTAAATATGACTACGAGTCAAGTCGGGTTGGGTCTACCCGGTTTTATATCATCCAACCTGATATCCGACCTAATGACACTGGGTTACATATCATCCAACCTAACCCAACCGAAATATTCAATTTTTCCAATGGGTTGGGTTGGGTGGCCGGGTTTTTGTACACCCTTAGGAACAAGTATAGAATTAGTCTTACCACTGATACATGAACCTCTGGATAAAACTGTGTTATATGGTACTTACTAGCTGTGATTGGAATTTGCAAAAGATAATTATTTACTTTTGCCAAATTCCAAACCATAAAGGTGAAACAATTGGTAAAGCTATTGAGCAATGTTTGTTAGATTGGGTTATTGAGAAAGTTATTACTGTGACAATTGATAATGCAAGTTCTAATGATGGAGTTGTTATATATGTAACTAGAAAAGTGAAAAATTGGGACGGAACAATCTTGAATGGTGATTACATGCATCTTATTTTTTGAATCTTATTGTTTCAAATGGATTAAAAGACTATCATAAATCTATCAATAGGATTTATAATGCAGTAAGATTTGTAAGGTCATCACCTACTAGGACCCAAAGATTTAAAGCTTGTGCTGAAAAGGAAAAAAAAAATCTCTCAAAAACTTGTGTGTCTTGATGTTTCAACTAGATGGAAATCAATTTATTTGATGTTGGAAGCTGCAGAAAAGTTTGGAAAAGCATTTGAGCGTTTAGAGGATGAGGGTATTTGTTATATTAATGAGTTATGTGGTCAAAGTAGAGGTGCTCCTGAAAGGAAAGATTGGATTAATGCTCGTGTGTTCATCAAGTTTTTGAAAAAATTTCAAAGTGCAACCTTGAGATTTTTTGGATCTTTATATGTTACTTGTAACAGTTTTTTAGATCAAATTTGTTTCATTCATACTCAGTTGGAGCATTGGATCAACAGTGATAATCATCTTTTTAGTGAAATGGCAACAAACATGAAAATGAAATTTAATAAATATTGGGGAGGTGTAGAAAAAATAAATCCCTACTTGTTTATTGTTGTTTTGCTTGATCCAAGACATAAGATACGCATGCTAAAATTTTCTATGAGTATGTTGTGTGGTAGTGACAAGATAAAGACCAATAAGTTGGTTGATAGGTTTTTTAATATTCTGAATTGCATATATGAGGAATACGATATAACTTTTAGCCATTCAAGTGGGACTCAATCTTCATAACCAACTAGTAATGTGGAAGTTGACATATTTGAATTTAATGCTTACCAATTTTATCGTGCTCAATACAAAAGGGTTTTGAAAGAGAATGATAGTTTGTATATCAAAACATAAGTTGACAGGTATTTGATGGAGGCATGTGAGGATGTGGATGATCCTAAGTTTGATGTATTTGAGTGGTGGAAGAGGAATGTTTCTAGATATAAGGTTTTATCTAAGATTCTCCGTGATGTTTTAGCTATACATGTATCAAATGTGGCATCTAAAACCATATTTAGCACCGAAGGTCTCATCATTGATCAATTTAGAAGTTCATTATCTTCAAGCACAGTGCAAGCACTTATTTGCACTCAAAATTGGATCAAATTCTCACCAATTATTGATCTTAATGAAGCTGCAGAGCAAGATGAAAGATGTGCTGCAGGTAATTGTAATATTTTTTTTTACTAATTTTTATTGTTCACAATGAGAATTGTTTTAATTGTTAGATTTAGTAATATTTTATTAACTTGTTTTATGTTCGTGTTGTAGATATCCTAAAAGATGTTAAAGAGATTGTTGTTGAATGAGTCAGAAAACAAAGCAAAGTGTTCTGCTCAAGTTTATGTCATGGCATTCTAATTTTTTTTTCAGACTTTGTCATTATTTGTTTTGTGGTGAATTATTATCTTAAAGTTGGAGTTTGAATTGTAAATTATTGTTTTAGCTTAGTATTTTTTTTTTGTTGTATTAGTTTAATGTTACTGGTATGTAGGCTTTGTTGTATTAGCTTAAATTTGGAGTTGGATTATTGGATTATTGTATTAGTGTAGTAATTTTGGTTTAGTTTAATATGTTTATTTGTCTTGTTACTTTTTATTTTTATTTTTTATTTATGTGTTAGATTTTGAAAATAAACATAATTTTTTTAAACAAAGTTCGAGTCCGACAATATTTTAGTACAAAAAATAGCTCAAATATTAAAGATTCAAAATAAAAAATTTCAAAAATTATATTTCAAAATGCTCAAAAAAATTAAATGAAAGTTCAGGCCAAACCAATTAACCAAACCGATCAAATCCAATTACCAATTATATTGGATGAGATGAGATCGAATTTGATATATAGATCGGATCAGATCGAATTGAAAAAATCAAAATCAATTACTAATTGGATTTGATTTGTTATTTTTAAAATAGATCGGTTTCAAACCGATAAACATCCCTATTAAAAACAAACTATCTTCTATAAGTTGAATCTCTCCTAAAGATACTGTTGATGTGGAAATTCATACTTGGATCCTATCTTTTAGTTACTTGATATTGCTTTAAATGAGTCAATATGGACCCACTTAACAGAATGAATAAGGCTACAAATACTAAAATAACTATTTTAGGACACGTTTAGCATATAAAATGAATATTTTTAATAAAATAGGAATAAAAAATGAAAAAAAAAATCATTCTTATTTAT
>QANX01005056.1:0-54023 GCA_003254975.1 Ochetophila trinervis
TCTCCCACTCGATCCCCACCGCAATAATGTCATTGCCATCTCCTCGTCAGTTTCCACCACCATTACCACATGCATCTACCCCCACCTCCACCAACTCCTGCTTCTGCATCTCCCCCATCTCCTCCTGCTTCACTGCTGCCGCCGTCGCTAGCGCCTCCCAATGCAACCCCACCGCCATTGCCTCATGCTACTCCTCCTCCAGCTGTAGCTATGTCATCGCCTTCGAATTTGTCCACACCACCCCTTCCTTTAAGGAGGTTCTCTTCCTCCCCAAACCTCTCCAACTCCTCCAGCAGTAACCCCAGCTCTTCCAGCTAGTGTTCCAACACCTCATTCTTCAACTTTTCCTTTTCCACCACAAACTGGGGAACTAGATGAGTCTCCTCCTGCCCATGTTCTTCCACCTATTCCTACTGTTTCGCAATATGCTCATCCCTTAGGATCAACATTGCCATCGCCTTCTCCTTCTGTCCCTTCATCCTTTTCACCACCTCTTCTTACTTCTCCACCTACTCCACCTGGTAATTCTTTAAACCCCACTTCTTCACATTTTCCTTTTGTTCCAACACAGAAGCCTAATGCTAAATCAACTACCAATACAAATGTAACAGAAAATTCTTCATCTAAAAATTCAGAAGAGCTAAAAACTGGAAGAGCTATTGCAGTTGGTATTGCTGTTGGGTTTGTAGTGCTCAATCTTCTTTTGTTGGTTGTATGGTTTGTATAGAAACAGAAAAAAAAAAAAGAGAAATAAATCTAATGGCTTTGACATGCCCTCTTTGTTTGCCTCCTCCCAAAATTCAGGGCATTATTCGATTTCTTTGTCGTTTTAGAGCCAAACGATGTAATAAACTATAGCACATGCGGCTCACACGTGCTTTGATCACAGAGCTTAACGGAAAATAAGTTTAGTAGTAANGTTGTATGATTTGTATAGAAACAGAAAAAAAAAAAAGAGAAATAAATCTAATGGCTTTGACATGCCCTCTTTGTTTGCCTCCTCCCAAAATTCAGGGCATTATTCGATTTCTTTGTCGTTTTAGAGCCAAACGATGTAATAAACTATAGCACATGCGGCTCACACGTGCTTTGATCACAGAGCTTAACGGAAAATAAGTTTAGTAGTAATGGTGCAACCTAACTATAGCTTGGGTTAAATGCCAAAAAAAGAAGAAGTGACAAGTGCAAAACCGTCTAAAAGTTAAAAGGGCAACTGTGCCATAAACCTTTTTTTTGATGATTTTACTAGCTAGAATATATATTTATTTATCTTATATTCCTACAAATAAGTTTGGAATAAAACTTCCTTGAAAGGAGATATATCTTTGAAGTTAAACACCATAAGGTTTTATGAAAAAATAAAATAAAAGGTATAGAATTCCATTCACAAATCCTGTATTCTTCTTCTTGTTGATCTTCTATTTTTGTTTGTTGGGGTTTTAATATTCATGGAAAATGAATATTTAATACTCTCACAAGGCACAGTTTATCAAATTGAAGTTACATATAAATAAGCAAGCAGATACGCATTCTTCTCTATATCATTAATTAATATTATTATTATTCAAATTTCTACAATTCCAAACCAAACTTGCCTGAAAGCAAAATCTGTTTCTCGGTAGATCAAGTCAATTCATGCATGATCAACAACAACAGCAAATGGAAAAAAAAAAAAAAAAAAAAAAAAAAAAGAAGATCATTTTTAAAGTAAACCCTTTTCTCATCATTTGTCCCCTAATTATAAGTGCTAGCCATAACAGATCTTTTATCTTTACTTGCAATTTTGTTTCCCTCAAACATCAGATTTTGGCACCAAATACATATATATGCCTTTGCCATATATACTACTACAGAAGCAGAGAGACAGAGAGAGTAAATATTAAATTAAAAGCGAAATTGGTTTCCAGTGTAAGTCTGTCCAAAGGACCAGCCAGCAGGAGCAGCGTTATAGGAAATGACTTTGCGGCCATCGCTGGCAGTAACAAGAAAAGAGAGGCTTTGGCCATTGAGGTAGGCATTGCTCTGCCAGTTCTGTCCCCAATTCCTCGACATTGCTTGCCACCGAGTTCTCGATCCTTTTATGGCCACCGAATGAATGTCCCCTGCACCTCCAACGTTGGTTATCAGCACCAGATTGAAGTACGAATGACCATTGATGCTGAATCTCATTCCTCCATTTCTTCTGCATCTCACCCTTAAAACAAAATCCCAAAAAGAAAAAAAAAACCCAAAAAGTTTTTAATAAAATATCAAAGTGATTAATCAATTTGATGGATCATTAAGTAGCTAATTATACCTTCTGTAAGAGACAGGAACAACCCCAGCTCTGTACTGAGCAATGTGCTGGAAAACAGGCTGAGCAAGATCGAAATGCGGTTTGGGAGGATCACACCAACCACCTGGTGGGCAGAAATTTGTGGCCGTGACAACAATTTTGCCAGGTAAGCACCACTGCGGATCATTCACGCACATGATCTCGAAACATGCCCCGCAGCTCAATCCGTTCTCGAACAGTGCTGTGCTCAGTGCTGCTGTGTTAGTCCCATAGCCTTGGCTATACAGGTTTCCATAACCACAAGCCCCACCTATATGGTTATTTATATAAATACAAAATTTATAGAATAATTGACTTTTGATTTTGGAATGCCAGAGAATTTACTTGTTGCCTACCCATTGTTCCAGAAGCATCTCCTCCTCCATAGAAAGTGGCATGACCACTGCTCCACCCTCCTCCATTGTAGTAGCCTTTAACGGACAGCATATTTGAGAATAACCCCATTAGTATGAACACCGACAAGCCCATTTTTTTAATTTCCTGCACAAAATTCAAGGCACAGAAAGCTCTTCTTCAGAGAATTAAATGAAGTAATTGATCTTTTATTATGTTCCTCTATACTTGACTACTTGAATAGGATTAGGAAAGAAACAGAGAAAATTAGGAAAGGAGAAGATGTTATTAGCTAGAGGGTAATAACAAACCTTGAAAGAAGCAGTTTGTTTGAGGAGTAGGGAGTGGTGGGATTGAGGAGGAATAAATAGAGGCCAGTCAATATCACATATCGCTGACAGCTTGCCATTTTCTTATTTGAGCTTTTTGCAAGTACACCATGCAATGCGAGTCCATGCTTAAGTTATATGTGGTTTTCGAATCATTTTTATTTTTATTGTGCAAATAAACGCATTTTAATGGGGTTGGAAAGCGGTTTTGAGGATTGAAACCGCGTGGTTTTGAAAGTATCCATTTTGAAAGTGCCTTGAAAACATTGAAATGTGAGGCATTGGTAAATCAAACCAATATAATTAAGCTAAATCAAACCCACAAAAGTTTTTATCTAATAAAAGATAACAATATTGTTAACAAATTTTAATATGCGTCTGTCTACCTTGAAGTTCATCCCACTATTTTATATGTATTGTAAACCAATATATATTAATATGTACTTTAAAAAAAATATTCAATTAGCATTTAGCTAGATTAATAGATTATAAGCTTTTTTATTTTATTTTTAATTCAACTTAAAGAGATTGATAGACATAAATCTGTCAAAGCAGGCAAGATTCTAGCTGCAGTGAAAAAAAAAATCCTTTGATTTGCAAAATGATTGTTCATTTGCTGTCATACGGATTTGATGTGCATACATAATGAGATTGGCATTAAATGGCACTTATGGTTGGGAATTGAAAGAGTTTTTTTTTTTTTTGGTAAAAAGGGAATTGAAAGAGTTAAGAGCACATGGATGATGTTCTTTGTTTAGCAGCTCTGGGAATCTTGATTAAGGAAATTAAGATCCTCTCTCTGATTTATTATACTTGCTAATCCTAGACACTACACTCTCAGTGCTTTGCCTTCTCTGTTGCTCTCAATCCTCCCTAGTCCCTGTAAATGTCCCCTCCTCTGCATGTAAAAGTTAGACTCTAAATTAAACTAAACTAAACTAAACACCATGTTATTATTAATCTCCAAATTAGTTTTTGAAACATGGAAAAATACTGGTATATAATTTATCACTGTTTCATGACAAAGAAAAGGAGGTATCTTTTAACTAAGTTTGGGAATGACCAATTTTATATGATAATATTTGAGTGCTGCAAAAGAAAAATTTATAAATCAAACCAAGGAATTTTCAGATCCATTTGTAATCTAGAAAAACTTTTTTTGAGACTTCTAAAGGCTCTTGAATCAGAAAAGAGCAAGATTAATTATAAAACAAGATAACCTTTTAAAGGGACTGCCGACAAACGCTAACCCTCAATCTGTGAATCAAGGAAAAGGGAAAAAAAAAAAGCTACACAAGTTTGTGAAATTTGTAGGAAGCTGTTACACAATCCTAGACCAAAAAGAGGATGATAAATATATATGCATTCAGTTTATTATTAAGAGATTAAATGATAAATAAAAAATAAATTGTTTAGATAATTAATTTTTTTATAACTTATTTATTCATTTATTTTTTATTTTATTATTTAATTTCAACAATTAAATTTCTTATTTTAACATAATTATTATCAAATATACTTTTATAATAGTCTGATTCAATATATGTATCATTTTATTTATATTTATAAAATGTGTAACCGATGATGTTAATGGTGCATAAGCAGATAATCTATACAAAGGAATGCAAATGCATGTGCTTATTATTCCTGTTGATGGATGTGACACAGAACACAATGCACACTCCATGTGTGACTGAGACCAGAGACCTTAATATTAATAATAATATCAATAATGATAATATTAAGGCATATTGGTTCTACTTAGCTACATTTTTTTTTGGTGAATTACTTAGCTACATTTTGGTGTTAAGTTAGATACATCTTGGTGTTAAATACTATGGTGTTAAATATTAAACACTAAAATACATTTACACTAGTTCTAAGAGCTTTTTCAATATATTTTTTAAAAGCTTTAATTTCTTTATTTTAAAGAATAATTAAGCTTTTTTGTAACTACATAGGT
The DNA here is from genome assembly GCA_003254975.1 of Ochetophila trinervis. Taxonomy (NCBI): domain Eukaryota; kingdom Viridiplantae; phylum Streptophyta; class Magnoliopsida; order Rosales; family Rhamnaceae; genus Ochetophila; species Ochetophila trinervis. The sequence continues at coordinate 4,961 of QANX01005056.1, forward strand.
TTTTTAAAATAAAAATTAAAATAGAAAATAAAATTTAGCTCTCTACATTTGGAGACCCAAATTCACTTTTTATATACAACTTTTAATATATTTATTTATTGTTGTGTAATTTTCAATGCACAACTATAATTATATTTAATTTTATATTTTTTCTTTTTTACATATAAAATTACTTTGCTGGTTATATATTTTATATATTCATGTTATGCATTGATTATTTATTGGAAAATAAAAAATAAAGAGTGTGATAAATAGTACCATTAGAGTTGAATAAAAAATCACTCTTTATTTTATAAAATTATTAAATATGCTTTTTATTTTAAAGATATATACTCTTTAAAATAAAGAGCACCATTGAAAATGCTCTAAAATCCTCGCCGCAGAATTTCTAGGCAGTTAACCTTTTGATCCTTCAAACGGATAAAAAAATAAAATTAATAAAGGGTAACAACAAAGTCGTAGAATTTATTTCAAATTTATATATAGAAGGTAGTCGGATAAATTTTTAATATACACATGTCAGAATGAGCTAGATACAAAGGAGGATATTGGAAAAATAGAGCTATACACAAAATCCTTGATGTACCAACAATTTAAGTCATTAGGATTGTAATTGGAATTCATTTTGTGGAAATTTGTTTGCCTCTCCAGGAGTATATCCACATGTATGTTGGGGTTTAGACTCCATAGAGGAAACAAATATTTGAGTAGACAAATTGGTACACCCGATTTAAATGTAGATGCTCACAACCTACCTGTATATGTCATTTTTGTACAGCGTTTAAGTATCATTATAAAGCCAGTTAGCCATTTATTCTTAGCTTTTTGAATATATATACACATGGAGTCCGACTATGAGAATTTTTCTTTATTTTTTGGTTTATTTTTATTTTTATAGTAGTTGAAATTGTTTTAAACGAAATTAAAAAATAAAATAAAAAAGCTATAAAAACACAAAAACGGTTATATTATGTTATTTTTATTGTTTTTATTTTTATTTTGATTTAAAATAGTCCAAACAATCACTGTAAAATCAAAATAAAATAAAAACACAAAAAGAAATCAAGTTGCATGACTTTCAAATATATGGAATAGTTTTTGAAAATTTAATAATAATAATAATAATATTATTATTATTATTATTATTATTAGATATTAGAGTTTGGGATCCGGACATATGTATTTCGAATATCTCTTTTTCTATTGGAGATATTGTGGTTTCTAATTTTATTAAGATGGACTTTTCAGCTCTTCCTCATTTTATATCTTCCTTTAGAGTTGATTTACATGCTTGTTTGGATGCCTTCTCCCTTAGGTGACATTACTTGTAAACTTCTCTATAGTAATTTGACTGTATCTTTTTCTTCTTCTTATGATTGGGCCAAAAATCTATGGTGTAGTTACATTCCTCATTCTCGTTAATTATTTTGTTGGTGTCTTTTTTTAAGGCATTTACCTATTGATAAGGTTTTCAAGCACCAATGTTTCAATTTTCCCTTTTAAGTATTCGATTTGCAATCTGCATGAAGAGACTTTTATTTATTTATTTATTTTCTGTCTTTTTGCGATTGCTGTTTGGGATTTTATTTCTATTTGGTTTGAGCAAAAGCTGGATGTCTCCGATTCTTGTTTGGAGTTCTATCTTGAGGCTTTGAAAGTATCAATGAGCAGTCAAGTTTTTAGTCTCTCGCATTCTATTATTGTTGTTGGTTTTAATGTTTTATAGTATGTTCGCAATCAAGCGTTTCATTTTGATGTGGTTATTCTTTTAAGCAAAGTTTTTGTAATGATTGATTGTTATATTTGAGAGGCAAATGGTTTTATTCATGGTCATATGTCTAATTTTATTTCGGATATTATGTTGCTTAAAATGCTTGGGGTTCAGTTGAAGCCGGCCAGGACACCTAAGATTGTGGAAGTTTTTGGTGCCCTCCTTCTCAGAATTGGATTAAAGTTAATACTGACATAGCTGCTAATGGGGCTCCTGGTCTCGGAGGTGGTGGTGGGGTTTTCCAATCCTTTCAAGGTTTCGTTAAGGGATGCTTTATGCTTAATTTTGGGATTGTCTCGGCTTTTGAAGCAGAACTATTAGCTATTATGTTTGCTTTTGAGAAAGCTAGTGAGATGGTTTAGTTTCCTATTTGGATAGAATGTGATTCTTCTACTGTTGTTCATTTTTTACAAAATTGTTCTATCGAAGTTCCGTGGAGGTATCGGGCTTGATTGTCTAATTGTTTTTCTTTTCTCTCGAATGTTACTCATAAGGTCACACATATATCCTCACCAAATGGGGTGTGCATGCTACATCCGATCACTGGTGGTATGGGTTACCATATTTTTATAGTGCTGCGCATTCTGATGATTTATGGGGCTGTCGGACTTTTCACTTTTGTTAAGTTTTATATTTTGGGTTTGTTGCCTTTATTTTCAGGATGATCTGTATTTTTGGTACTGTTTAGATTTTTGGTTTCTTGGAGGTTTTTTGGCTCTTTGAGTCCTGTTTGTTTAGTCTGTTTCAGTATTGTTTTGGGTTTTCGTCTTGCTACGATGGATAACTTTGTTTTGATATTTTATTTGATTTGGTGAGTTTGCTTTTGGAAGTGCCAACTTAATAGTCTTTCATCTTTTTTCTAATTATTATGGAAATGGCTATATATAGATTTCCAACAAAATGATCTTTGAATATTTACATTAGGGTATCATAAAAAAGAATAATAAAAATAAAAAAGTTTTAGGTGTGAAAAACCCCAATACTTACTTTTAGTAACTTGTTTGGAGTACAGGTTTTCCCAAAGACAATTGAGGAGTTCAGCTTTACCATCATTGATGTGCAATTTATAAACTTTGAAAATAAATACAGATCTTTTAAATCAAATGAAAACAAAAGAATTTAAAGATTAATTAAGAAAAAGCAATAGAAATCAACTCAATCACATGTGGTTTATTAATGTGTTTAAGATACTACATGACAGACCACCAAATCCCTAAATCTCTCTTCTCTAATTTGTCATGATTAAGGAATTAATATCAACCACAATATTGCTGACAGCTTCAAGTTCGTCGCCTCACATGAACAGGTCTGGAAGAACTACAATTTGCTGAATGTATTTATGTTATCTATTTGTTATTATTTTTCTTTATTTGGCTGATCTATAATTGAGTATCAAGTTGTCCACCTTCCATTTTAACATTGAAAATCTATACATGTATATACTATAATTCACTGTAATCGTCTTATATGCACGATTATATGCATCTAAGTTACAGTGGATTGTTTCCCACACAAAAATTGGCAACATCCCTATTTATAAAAAAAAAACTGTATATATATATATAATGTATATATATATATGTGTGTGTGTGTGAATATAATAGATTTGATTTCTTCCGGGTATATCTCACGTTATAATGCTAGGATGGGAGAGTCTAAGATTATCACATGCCAAATTAGATTTTAAATTTTAAATTATTAACTGAAATATCATCCATATGATTTGTCCATGTTATTATATTGTTTTTGGAAAAACAATTCTGGTAAATTTATCATATAGATTGGGTGTATATAGAAGATTAACATTAGTGGTGGCATGGAATTTAGAAGATCGACAAGGAGTCTCAGTCAAAGGTTCGTAAGAAAGAAAAGACAGGCACGTTCAAGTGTTAGGACATGAGATAGAGAGAGGTCCATGAGATGTGATCAAGTGTTAAAGAGGTACAGAACTACAGATTGGTAGGTTGATTTCACTATTCGCTGGTCAGTACTCATACACATGGAAAGCACATGGCAACTCATAGAATTGAGCTCCATTAAAACCGACTGTTTATAACAACTGGGCCTCCCAACTTTTCATTTCCTAATTTTTTTTTTTTTTGACGCAGTGAGCTTATAGATCCAAAAAGTATTTAGCAAATAGACTAATACATGCATTTTTTTAATCTACTAAAAATTTATGATGAAAATCCGTATCGCTAGAAACTCTATCACTCTTGTATAGTACAGAATAGTAGAGCACATAAATCTATATGGAGCTATCAATAATCGAACTACAACTTTCAAATTTGCATATACGATGATTCGTCTAGCACTTACCACTCCGTGTCCTCATGGTATCTACAAAACCTTACTCTAAAAAGTGAAGTACAATAAATTAAAAAAGAAAAAGAAAATAAAGCCCCTCTTTGATAACAAGCTAAGGCCTTGAACAATTGGAACTTTTTAGGCCATGCTGGGGCCAAGGAATCTGTGGACCTGTCCACAATAAGTAACACCGTCCTTTTCCTAGCAGTATTTCACAAATGCAACTCTAACACTCTTTTCAAAATATTATGATTGCAGCAGTAAGTTCATTCAATTTAACTGTTCAAATCTTACATGTAATCTCAGAGTACCATAAATCAAAACATGAAAATCAGAACTTATAGTACCCTGATGCATTGTTGGCGAAGAAATCACAAAATTTGGAAGTATGCCACATTAAAATGGTAACACAAGAATTACAGATTCTATGTCACAGCAGATAAGACAATTGAGATTCAGAAGCTGCAATTCAATTTGGGTGTGTGAATTTTTTACTTCCAGACATTCCCATAAGAAAAGGAGCTAAAAATGGCATTAACTTGCATTAGGTAAGCAAGTAAAAGTTAAAGAAAAGTAAAGAAAAATACATCCTATTGACCATAATAAGGAGGTTGGCCAGGGGGTGAAACACCAGCAGGTCGCACTCCAGGAGGAGAAGCACCACCAGGCCGCAAATTTGGTGGAGCTCCTGGCTGAGACATTACTGAAGAAGCCACACCAGATGTAATTGGGCCACTTTGGGATGGATGCAAGGAGCCACCTGGTGTTGCTGCAGGGGCATATGCAGGAACCGAAGCTGCTGCAAAGTTTTGACCAGGATATGAACTAGCAGCCGGTACAAAAGTTGACCTTCCTGCCTGCATGTTAGGATCCCATGATGCTACCTGACCATGAGGAATTTGAGCAGCTGCTGTGGTACCAAAGCCATTCCCTGGGTACATTTGAGCAGCCTGATGATTCTGCCACACAGGCGGAGCAGGAGGGAGACTTGAAGCTTGTTGTGCTGCAAGCAAATTAGCATCTGGAATTGTATAATCTCTACTTTTATCACTGAAAGCCTACAAGAAGAAATAAGTAAAAATAATTAGTTCTAATTTCCTGAAAATATTGTAACACAGGAAGCAATCATGAACAGAGAATTTTGAGTGTCAAGAAGCATACATATAAGGACCAAATCTTTTTTTGGCTCAAGAATGGATCCACTTTATCTTCTAAGGATGGCTTTACATTTTTTTGCTCTAATATTTTTTCTCATGAACATAACTCAAAAACACATTTATACCTTCACATTGAGATCAGTATGACGAGAGAATGATAGATGAAGCTTACAATAGCCACCATCATATATGCAATGTCCCTCTAAAGCTTCTCTGGCAACTGCTGCAGTTGTGACATCTGAACAGTACAATATATAAATCAAATGAGTCTGAAAGTATATTTAGATTTTAGAGAGATAGCATAAGGTATAATATATGTATAAATGTACTCTGCTTCTGGCTTTGACAACACCAACTGGGATGGTATTGCATGGTAGGTTGATTAAATAGGGTCTGAGAGTTCAAGAGTTCAAGAGTTCAACCAAAGCTTATGCTTCAAAGAATGAGCAGAGGGAGACAAACAAAAGAGAGAAATGGATAAAATGAGTACGAGTTCAGTGGAATATAACTAGAATTTAGGTTCACCGTGGATAAACTTGCAAAAGGAAAGGAATGAAAAAATCCACTTACAAAAGCGCCAACCTAGTTTTATGCTGTGGCTAATCTATGATATAGAAATAGAGAATTTCTAGTCCAAGATATGTTTGAAAGAAAAACAAAATGCATAATAAATAAAAAGGTCAACAGGGAGGGAATTACCAGGGTATTGTACTAATGCCTGTGTTTGACCATTCTTCTCAAATATAGCAATTTTCTGGACAGTACCAAAAGCAGAGAACACCTACAACAATGTAAAAAGCAAGCAATTTATCAGTAAAAATATCCTAGAAAATCAGCAAACACCATATTTAGTGAATAAAGACCATGGAAAAAGACCAACAGTTGTAATAAGCAAAACTTGTAAAATCTCACCGTGTGAAGAACATCCACAGTAACAGCATATTGCATATTCTCAATTGAAGCAAGAAGCACATTACTCTCTGGCTCTTTCTTTTTACCGTCAGGACCTAAAGCGGGCTGGACATTAAAGCCAATCAGCTCAAGACACTTTCTGTTTTAGCTAAAATACTGAGTAGTGCATACACATGTTACATACCAAAGAATTCAAGCAAAAATATTAGATGGTACAGAAAAAAATACAAGAAATAAGAAATACCTGCACAATTCCCTCAATTGCAGTAGGATTCACAGGAAGGTATGGATTTGTATAGTCCCTGCAGCACCATGCAAATGAAACTACATGCATTAACAAATAGAACCTACATAGGTACTAAATGAAATAACAGATATCAAGATAGTTACTAATTGCTTTGGACTTCTCCTACAAGATAGAAGGTTCAACAAAAATAAACAGATAGCGGAGAAAGCTGCAAATACACCAGAAATAGCACATTACATGTTTTCAAAGATTTTTTGAGACAAAATAATGATAAGTGGGAACTGGAAATCTGTAATTTATTATAGTTAATTAAGGAAAAAAAAACAATAATAATAATACAAAACCTAGGAGAAAAAAGCATGTCACAGTTGAGTGAATTATCAACTAAACAGGCCACCACTGTGATTCAAGTGATCTAACAAGGAAAAAAGTTATACTTCTAGAAATTATGAGCAATGAGAGCAAAGCATGCCTAGAAATTTTTCACATTTCTACTTTGGTTGTTTAACATTTTTGAAGCAACTGTATATGAATCGTCAATTATAGTAAAACATGAAATAGATAAAAATGAAGCATATCACCTAGAAAAAAAGAATTAATCTAAAGGAGAATGGGGAAAAAATGATTTCCCAGCGAGTTTCCAATACAATTCTTCAGATGATATACTGGCATTATATTACCATCACTAGTCATTCAATAAAAGGGAAGGAAGAAAGAATTATCCCCGACATGATGAATAAAATACACCACAAGAAAGAAAATATATCAGTAGCAAGACTAACATTTGTGGAATATTCAAACTTGAAGAGTCTAGGATTTATAGTCAACTTGATAAAAAAAATGTTAGCAAAGGAAGCAACTTTTCCATTTATGGCGTTTCCAGGATAACAGATAAGGAACTTTGACTACAATGATATCAACAAATGCATTAAACTACAACTAGAAGATCAAGGAAATTACTAAATTGCAATACATCTGTGTTCTGGCTACCAGGCTTCACTAACCCCTAGATGAGAAAAAGCACACATCAATTAGCAGCATCCCAAATGCCAAAACCATCGACAAACATAACTATATCAAAAGATTTTAGCAATATATGTATTCAAACACAGAAGAATTTAGGATTAAAAATGAATATATTATAGATATGCTTACCTGCTTCGGTGAGACTGAAACTTGATATTTAGATCAGTGTGTGCAGAATAAGAAATACGCAAGTGGCATGAGCCGACATGCTCTGGAAGCAAATACCTAGATGTACAAAACCAAAAGCTCAAATAAGAATATCTATCCCAAATCTTAAAGTCCACGATAAGTGGAAATGGGGAAGGTGGAAAATATAGGAAATGTGAAGTACTACATGCCTGGGTATGCTTCTTCCATCCAAAGCATTTCTTGCCGAAGATGCAGTATCAGAATCACTGAACTGAATCAATGCCTGCAAAGATACAACAGAAGAAATGAGAATGATATAGAAATAGAGCATTATAAGAAAGATCCAAGACATTTGATGTTTTACCTGAAAACCTGCAGCCTTTTCGAATGTAGCAATTTTGTGCACAAAGCCAAAAGCAGAAAAAACCTGAAAAACATTACAAATGATAATGAGCATACCATATTAATAGCTAAAAAAAACAAGTTAATACACCAATAGAAATCCCCTGGAGCAAGATTAATACTAGACTACAAAAAATTCAATCAGATGAGTAATAAGTGCAGAATGACACCTGTACATAAATGCGTGACCTTACAAAGGAGTATGACGTACATAATAATTCCAAACTGCCTCCAACAAAAGAATTTAAATAAGAGACATAACCATCTGTGATTCAATCGATTTCAAATAAATAATGAAACCATGATCAGGATGCTAATGCCATATAAAAGTTGAGAAAAAGTGCAAGAATTTGTTCTGGCATTCAAAATAAAACAAGATTATCTGCTAGTTCACCATGTTAAAGTCATAAAACTAGAAATAATAAATATCAACAGGAACAACAAAAGAAGGAATGAGTTCGAAAGACACTAATATTTACACATGAAATCAATTGACCATTTTCTTATAGTTAAAAAGAAAATAACAAATATTTCCTGTATAGGTCAAATACAACTTCCTATATTTATATCTTCATTTTTTCCAGATGGATAGTGTATTCCAACAAGTTTCCAACCATATTTTTTTCCCGTGTACAAAATTACTGTGATGGACATAACATTTCTTAACCACCCAAAACACCTAGGATTTTCAAGGAAATTGTTAATATAACGTTTAAGTCAATGTTTTAAAAGTCTTAAGGTGTACTTAAGGCATTTTTGCCTGAGGTGAGGCATAAGTCTCAATTTTTCAAAAGAAATATTAGACAGTAACAAAAATAGTAGCGAAAACATAAGTTCATAATAATAAATTGAGTTAGTTGTCAATCTTAGTGCTTGTTTGTCTAGTTTAGATTTTTGGCCTTGAGGCGAGCCTCAAGGCGTAAGCCTCAAATGCCTTTTAAAACATGTCTATAACAAATATTATTTACATACATATTACAATATATTATAAACAATCATTTTGGATTCTAGAAATTAATCTGATAAAGGTTATAAGTTACGCATTGAGGCCTATGCTTTGTCTTGGAACAGACTATAACAACTTATTATTAATATTTACCTTAAAAATTAAACACACAAAAAAAATCAATAAAATATCTGCTTTGCCAAATTTGCAATGTAAAAAAATCAACTCATCATCCCATGATGTTGAATTAAGAACATGGATCATATGGTTGACGAAACATACTTTTACATGCAAAGAAAAATTGCAAGAGGTCTTACCAAGTGAATAACATCAATGCTCACATCGCCAGCTTCTACACCCTCAATTGTCACCAACAGGACATTCCCAGGAACATCTCCAGGACTTTTATTGTTGACAATTTCATGTCTATTCGAATATTGTATATATACAGTTTTACCACGAACTTGTGCAGGCTCTGAAGAAGAAGCATAATATGAAACCATAGAAATGGCCTGATTTAAATCTGCCTGCAATCAGCAACCATTACTTTTATCAAAACATTGTAACAACCAATGAGATTGCGAAAAAGTCAATTAATTTTTTAACATTCTAAAGTGCATTCAACAAAGGAAAAAAAATAAAAAAAGACTGGGAACACATTAGTCAACGAAAGATTAGACAGATTAATGATACAAGCCAGTAAAAATTTGTCATTTTATGATAGTTTTAGGAGCAGGAAACCGGAACATGAGATGTGTATAAGAGATCTTTGTGTCAGTCGCAACCAACAACTCCTCGCTCTTACTTCTAAAACCAGTGCGGTAACTGCAAGTTCTAATCCTAGTAGCTAAACTTAAGCTCAATATACATATACATATACATGTACATGTACATGTACATGTACATATACATATATAATCACACACAATAGCCTTTTCAATTTGGGTTATATATTTCTCGAAAGTTTTAGCTACTTTCAGGGAATAAATGTGCTCCTTAATTGATTCAAATATAACAAAAGTCCCACCAACCAGGCTTAAAACCATATTTCAAATCCAATTTCGCTTATTCTCCAAGACACCACAACCTCAATTTCTATTTAGACATACAATTTTGCTAAAAATATAATGGACCCAAATCAAAGCCCCAAAAAAAGGAAAAAAAGAAAAAGAAAAAAGAAAAAAAAAAATAGATGCTTACAAATTCAACGAAAGCCTGGTTGCGGTTGGCGCCAACATTGCACTTGGTGTTGACGATCTTACCGAAGGGCTTGCATAGCTCGATGAGCTCCTCTTCCGCGCACTCCCAAGGTAGGTTTCGAAGGTGAAGGACCTTCGATGGAGTCTGCGTATACCGGAACTGAGGCGTCCCCGAGGTCGACATAGATGAAATAGTCGATGGCCGATATTGCAGATTTGGATATGGTGAAGAGCGAGATAGTGTGCGTGTTTGGTTGTCAAGAAAGTGCTGGAGATTTTCCGTCAAAGTTAGGGAAGAGCGAGGGCTTAGCTCTCTGGATTAGATTTGTCGCGCGGGGCCAACTTTTTACTTTATACGAGGGAAAGCATCGATCTGCGGCTACGACTCCCTTCTACGCACCGTTTTGATTTGCGCAAATTTACCGTTCTCTCCTCTACAGCTCACTCTTTAATTTTTTTCTTTTTCTTCCCCATTTTTATTTCCATATCAAAAATAGCTCGAGTGCATGATCTTAAAAAAGAAAAAGAATAATAGTTCGCCAATTTTAAAATATGTTAATTTCTATTCTAAAATTAATAATAACAACAATGCACAAAATTAATTAATAATAAATTAATTTATTAAATAATATGTATTAAAATATTATAAGTCTGCATATTCACATAATGTGAATAAAAATACAGTGCTTAAAAAATAATAATATTTAATTAATTAATATTTTAATATTTTTAGTATTATTTTAAAAAATAAACGAATTGAATATTATTACATCCAATAAATTTATAATTATTTTAATAACTTGTATTATTGTGGAAGTTTGTAAGCCATATTAATATGCTAAAAAAAAGTAATATTAAAATTGAACACTATAATATTTTATTGAAATAAAAAAAAAAAAATGAGAGGAAATAGAAGGAGTTAAGAGGAATCATTTGTAATTATGGGAAAAGTGAAAGGGAAGCTAAATGAAGTTTTGGAAGCAATAAATTTAATAATAAAAGCTCAAGCAAGCCAAGGCCGGTCAAAACCCTAGACTCTAAACACGGAGCCCATAGAGAAAGAGAAGCAAATCTGCAAAATATCTTTGCTCATAATTTGTGTCCTTCTGTGCTTTGTCCTAGTGAAACATCTCTCTCTTTAATCCTTCGATTCGACGGTACTCAATTTCCTTTTTTGATCATATTATCCTTCAATTTTGCAAATACTCTCCGTATTGCCTTAAAATCTCCGTTTTTGTGGAAACGATTATTGTTTGATTGAACTAGTTTTTGTTTTTTTGTTTTTTTCTGGTTTATGTTGGAAATTGGAAACTAGGGTTTCGGGCGCCGTGGTTCTCTCGGATCTGCTTGTTGTCTAGTGTACATCTGAAATCATTATCCGTTTTCTGTTACTCAAAGCTTGTAGGTCTGTCCGGTCGATCTTGGACTACGCTGTTGAAGGGGCTTACGCCTTCAAAATTTGTTTTTGCTTTCTGTTTGTTAAATTTTTTTTTCTTTTGTGGGTTTTTAAATTTTATTTTCTAAATCTTCACCTCTATTTGGGTATTTTCTTAGAGCGAAATTTTGGGGATGCAGTTTGGGGAATGTTGTAGATTTGTGCCGATGTTTGATTTTCCCCTCCATCCACCCTCATTCTTCTTTATTGTTTCTTTCTGTGAAAGCTTGTGTTTCGTAATTACTTTTCGTAATGGTTAAATAATGATACTTTTGTGTTTTTGTTTGCGATATAATGTGAGAAAAGCGAATTATAGGCAATAAATATTTGTGTATTAAATTTGATGACTTAGAATTGCTTAGTATTCGAATCTATTAGATGTCTTAATTCATTTGCCAAATCCAAAAAAAAAAAAATACTTTGGGTTTGTCTTTCTGACGGATTTTAGTGTATGCCTTTCTCTTATGGTTTATGGTTTATGTTTTATTTGGGAAAAGGTAACAATTCTGTCGTCACAATGGCTGGTCAGAGGAATAGCTATGGAAAGCGTTCTCATTCCCAGTCAGATTATTCGGATAATGGAGGACATAAAAGGAGAAATCCTGGTGAGGAAAGAGACCAATTTATCATAAATCAAGAAGATACTGTATACCGGTATTTGTGCCCTGTGAAGAAGATTGGAAGCATCATTGGGAGGGGAGGGGAGATTGTCAAGCAGTTGAGAGTGGACACCGCGTCAAAGATTAGGATTGGTGAGACAGTACCTGGATGTGAGGAGCGCGTAGTTACTATATACAGTACAAGTGATGAGACGAATTCTTTGGAAGACAGTGGTAGTTATGTTTCTCCAGCTCAGGATGCTCTCTTCAGGGTGCATGAAAGGGTTGTTGCTGAAGAACCCCATGGTGACGAGGACAGTGATGGAGGTCACCAAGTTACTGCTCGGCTTCTTGTACCATCTGATCAGATTGGCTGTGTTATTGGAAAAGGTGGACAGATAGTACAGAACATCCGAAGCGAGACTGGTGCTCAGATTCGTATTCTTAAGGATGAACATTTGCCTCCTTGTGCCCTGAACTCGGATGAGCTTGTGCAGGTTGCATGCTCCCCTTGCTTCTTTTTGAAGCGTTCTTATATTTTTATTGTGATTCCATTAAATGGTGATACAAGTAAAATTTAAGCTGAATAAACTCTTTTTGTATATGCTAATCAATTTGTGGTTGGTTTTGGGCCTTAGATATCAGGCGAAGCTCCTTTGGTTAAAAAAGCTCTGTATCAAATTGCATCTCGCCTTCATGATAATCCATCACGTTCTCAGCATTTACTTACTTCATCTGTGCCTAATGTGTATTCTTCTGGCGGTTCACTTGTGGGTCCAGCTGCTGGTGCCCCAATAGTGGGAATAGCGCCCCTCATGGGTCCTTATGGAGGGTACAAAGGTGATGCTGGAGATTGGTCACGCTCTTTATACTCTGCTCCAAGGGATGAAGCATCTTCAAAAGACTTCTCTGTTCGCTTGGTTTGCCCAACTGGAAATATTGGAGGTGTGATTGGAAAGGGTGGTGCCATAATTAATCAGATCAGACAGGATTCTGGGGCAGTCATTAAAGTTGATAGTTCCACTACTGAAGGAGCAGATGATTGCTTGATTACTGTTTCAGCAAAGGAGGTGAAATCCCAATCCATTTGTTTTATGCATCATGGGAGATGATTGAAGGATATCTAGAAGAGTTCTAACTATTTTTAGCTTGTATATGTTTCAGTTCTTTGAGGATACGTACTCTCCAACAATAGAAGCAGCTGTGCGCTTGCAACCAAGATGCAGTGAGAAAGTTGAAAGGGATTCAGGGATAATCTCGTTTACAACTCGCCTACTTGTGCCCACATCACGAATTGGCTGTCTCATTGGTAAAGGAGGAGCAATCATAACTGAGATGAGGAGGCTTACGAAAGCTAATATACGTATATTATCAAAGGATAACCTTCCAAAAATTGCATCTGAAGATGATGAAATGGTGCAGGTAAAGGCTTTAACAGTCTTTGAGGAAGCTTTTGACTAATGTTCTCTTTTTCTTGTTATTTTTCTTTGATTAAGTTGGTATACTGATATTTTTTTTAATTGCTTTCTCTTTTATCTTATCATAAGATTGCTGGAGACCTTGATGTTGCCAAGGATGCTCTTATACAAGTAATTACTCGATTGAGAGCAAATCTTTTTGATAGGGAGGGTGCATTGTCTGCTTTCCTTCCAGTCCTGCCATATCTTCCTGTGTCAGCAGATGGTTCAGATGGTGTAAATTACGATAGTAGAGATAGCAAGAGACATGGACGTGGGCATTCTTATTCTGGTGGTTATGGTGGCTCAAATGATTTGGCTGTGAATGACAACTACGGAAGTTATGGTGGTTCGCAGGTATCTTGTTAACTTCGTTTCTGAAAAATATACCCTTAAAAGTGGATTTTTTTTTCTTTTTTTTAATTCCTATCTGTCTTATTGTTTGCAACCACTTCCTTGCCCTGGCCAGTCCCCCCCTCTCCCTCTCGCAATCCTTGTGGCAAATTAAATAATTTTTCTTCAATCACATGCAGATTGGTGGCAGTGGCGGTGCTTATGGTGCTTATGGAAATTATTCTTCAGGGCGAACTAGCAGTTCTGGGTAGGATTCCTTCTTCACATTTATGTCTTCTTAGCCTATCTTTGTTGTTGGATTTTTTTTTTAATATGTTTATGATCGTGGGTCTATTCCCTATGCAGTCATTGATAACTTTTGGTCTGTTTGTCATAAAATAAATCTAATAGAATGTTGAACTTCATGCCCTGGATTCAGTTAATATCTCCATGCTAAACTCATCTATTCTTTTCCATGCACGTATTTGAAATTTTCTTTTTTGCTTAGAAAGATTTCTTCTGTTTGTGCAAACATCGTATTGTTTGTTCTTTAATTTTATTCTTTTTTATTAATATTTAGAAAGACACTATTCATACTTTAATGTGCCTCAATTCTGATTTTAAGCTTCTGTTACCAGGTTGTCAAGCCAGAACCCTGTTTCTCGGCGGAGAAACTATGGTTATTAAAAATGGTGATGTTTACCTGCAGGTATAGACTTCGAATTTCCTTTGATCTTTGTGCTGTTCTGTTGCCATAACTTCCATTTTACCCTGTAGGCTAGTCATGTATTAGCATGTGAGAGTTTGATATCATAACCTATCCGGTCTCCCTCTATATAGAATTCTGATGCACTTGTTTTCCATCCAATCCCATTAAAACAGCTGTGATCCATGAAGCCTGAAGCCAGCCTACTGCCTAAACCGGAAGACCAGATGAACCAGCGTTTGACATACTCATGGCCCACCTTGACGCTTCTACTAAAAGGACCAAATATATGTGGAGATCTTGTTCACTTTTGAAATTTGCCATGTCCATGAAACCATACCAAGCTTAGCGTCTTGTTTTCCCTAAAACCAATATAGCTGGAACGCCTTTAGTCCGCTTTTGTTTTCCTGTTGACTTTTTCTTTAAGATTGCAAAACCTTGTTGCTTCCATCCTCCTGCAGTTGTATTAAGTTCCATTTATTTCTACTCAGCAATGTCGTCTTAATCTTTTGTGGTTTTATTATATATGGAGATGATTGTGCATTTTTTCTCTTATTGTGTGCCATAGCAAAATTGTTAATTCATCCAAATTGCAGGCATTGGTGTTTAATTCTTGCACCTTGTAGTGGGAATTGATGATCATTTGGGAACTAATAGCGTCTGGTTTCTGGAATTTATTGATAATTAATAGAATTCTTCTGAAGACTTGCTCTTTGAAGTTATATTCCCTTTTAAGTAAGAAAGCTTGATAATAAGGTTGCATTTCTTTTAATTCATGATTTTTGTAAGCTAATTAAACTGTTGAGGCATCATTTGAATGCTTGCATAAAAAGAGCAGGTGTCTAATTGAAGTTCAAAGTCACAAGCTTGGGTATGGTAATTGGTGGATCTCGGAGTCATACTGTCTCTTAGCTGTCAGTGTGGTTTTATATCTATGATTTAGCTTTATACCTACTTAGTCTTTGAGCTTTGGTTACACACCTGCTGATTTTTTAAATTACATTCCTATAAGAAAATTGTCATTTTTGGTATTTTGTTGTTAAATTCAAAATATTTTGGTGCTGGTAGAATATGTATTAATAGGGTTATAAACTAACTTGGAACCAAGCTTCTTGAGGGTCTGCTGTCCGGCATCTTGTGCATGTTCAGGGAAATTGGACTTGACTCGAAAGGCAATTTGGTGCTGAATTTTGTGCTAGCTTGGAACTTCAGATCCAACTATCTAATGCAGTGGAAATTGATTCAGGGTGAGACTCACTGATCTAGTTGTAGGTTTGTTTGTAGTGTACATGTATGTATATGAGCCAAGGTTTGGTCAGTGTACATAGATGTATATGATAAATTTGAATTTGTGTATATATGTCTATGTATACAATATTTCAATTTTTTTTTGCCAACATATAGTTTAGAATGAATGCGATTTTAGACTTGTATTCTACTTTTGGCAGGTAATATGAATGTGAATGACTAATTGAACCAGGTAATTTTTCTTGCAACTTGCAAGTAAAACTTTGGGCGGCAAGTTACCAAAGGGTTTGGGGAGTTGTGGTCTGGTCGTGCATTTATGTTTGGCATATTGTTGGTAGTGACACCTAACCACACCATCTATTATGCTGTCCTCTTGTTTTGGGTGGGGAGGTTTGGTTAGTGAGGCGCCATGGATGTGGTCGAAGGTGGTTGGAGTTTGCAGGGTTGGGGTGGTTCAAAGTGCTGTTGTTTACATGGAGGCCAAAGTTCACACAGCATGAACTTTGAGGACAATGGAACAAGAAATAGGGCAGGAGTGGTTCTCGAAATTTGTGCTTTTGAATTTTATTTTATTTTATTTAATTTTTTCAGCTGTATTTGTAAATTGTATTTGAAGCAGAGATCTTTTCTTGTATTTATTTACTCTCTTTTTTTTTTGTCAATATTGTATGTTTTTGATTGAAAGTATAGTTTTAACCTTTCGGAACTAAAAACATTTAGAAAAAAAGAATTTTTTTTTTTTGGAAGCTGTAAAACTGTTTGTGAATTAAAAAAGAAATATTAAACTTTTTTTAAAATTTTTCTTTTTAACCTATGAGATTCCCGTGAAAAGCTAACAAGTTGATAAGGATTTAGCACAATTTGCTATTGGCTGGTAGAGTTTAATATAGATTCTGAGAAGTGATAAAGATGATGTAGATTTGAAAAAAAAAAAAAATTGGTGTGACAAGTGCATGATAGACAAACTTTTGGCCTCTACTTCTCCAACCCATTTTATTCACCAAGAAAAAAAAAGACAAACTTTTGGATGGATATTGTGGAAACCTAACTACAAGATTTAGATTTTATATGGCCAAATGTAGTAAATTATTTCACCTAACCATACTTGCTACAGCCAGATAGAACAAGATGGGAGAGAAATTCGTTCAACTCAAGAATGCCAATGCCTTAATGACTCATTATAGGTGATCTGAGAAACCAGTCAGAACTTAGGTGATAGTGATGCATCTTAGGCTTAATATCTCTTGGTTTTTGCAACAATGTCAAGTCCCATCCCATCCACCTCAATGAGCTCTCCAAATTACTCATTTTGATCTCACATATCCTATTGGATAAAAGGACAGAAATCGGACAGTTCTAGAGCTTCCCTCTCTGCCAAAAAGCTTAACCTCATTAAATGCCATAGATTGCTATGAGAAAACAGAGGAAGCAAAATTTCTTTATAAGCAACTCTTTCTCACTTTATGTTTGATTCAAAACCCCACTCGTCCATAACCTGTCAAACACCTTTGCAGTCCAATCGGCTTCTTCTTCTCTGCCTGTTTCCACAGACTCCCTCTTTGGGACACTGCTTGTTTTCTTGTTAAAATAAAAAGAGAGAGTGTGTGTTTTCTTTCTATTTTCTACTAGAGAATCTTATCTCTTTCTCCTTTGGGAAACTTCTTGCTCCTCTCTATTTTCGAGTTTGTGGCTTTATGAATCTTTTTTCCAGTTGGTCAAGATTTTTGAATGACTACCTCTTTTGTTGGAAAAATGATTAGGAGGGTTGGTTAAGAATCTTTATATATCTTGACCTAACTATATTCTTCTTGGTTTTGTTCATCTAAAAATCTTGCATGTGGAAATGAGGTTTGTGGTGCAGCCAAGGATGACTTGCCGGCAGAATCAGTTTAATGTATGATAACCATGTGAACATGATGATCATGAAGATCCACCCGATAAAGTAGTCTAATGCACCATACATCTACTTGGTTATACATATATCTTGTGGAAAAATGAGTTTCGGCAAGTCGTCTCTGGCTACATAACCACCTTGTTTTCTCATGCTAGATTTCTGATGATAATCGTGGTAGCAATGATGGTTTGTTGATGGTGCTGGCATGGTAGGGCATGTGATAGTGTTGTTGTAGTCTAGTGGAGAGCAAAAATTAATTTATATTACAATTATATTGAGGAGTATTTCTTCATTTAAAGAGATCTAGTTCTTTTGTACTCTAATGTGTTGCAGATTTTGCAGATATAAAATCTCTGGATTGCTGCATGGAAAGGTTTCTACATATGAGCTATTATCCTCCTTTAATATCTCCTCTTTAAGATGATTGCTAGTTGCTACTTTACTTGACTATAACTTTCTTGCCCGTGTAGGGAAGTTTTTTTTAGTACCTGTAAATTAATGTTCTTTTCCATCAGAAAATTTCATTATGAGAGAGTGAAATGGATTCAGATTTTTTATTTTTTATTTTCAATCTCTCTCTCTCTCTCTATAGCTAGAAGTTATTAGATACTACAAAGTTTCTTCTCCAATACATTTTACATACAAGTAGGCAAAGAAAGCTTAGTGCCTGGCTCTTTTTCTAGAAACTCGTTTCCACAGCAGTTCTTAGAACAATGAAAGCTATCAAGATTCAAGTTCTTTAAAAGTCCAGCTTACATCTTTCTTTAAATCAATCAAAAAAAAAAAATCTTTCTTTAAATCAATTCCTATCTGGCATATAGTACAGTGTAAAGTCGTCCGAAATGGGTTGGAGACAGTAAAGTAGAAAGTACTGTATTGTCTGACAAGTTTAATGCCTAGCTAAGTTTGCTAATGTTGGACAACACATCAATTTGATTTATACGTATCTAGAATAGTAAACCCCCCCAACCAACATTGTACAATCACTTTTTTTTCTGTCTGTAACCTCATTATTTGAATGTTGAAGCTGATATTTAAGTTCCTCAACATGAACCCATTTCCACTGTTTATGAAACATATCATAATATTAGTAGGTACTTTCTTTCTTTTTTCCATTGGACCTAAGAAAAAGTTGTGAAACCTTGCACCTTCATCTATATCTCATTCATAACCCGGGAGGATATATAAAATGACAGCAAAATTGCTTTAAGGGGATGACATAGTTGATTATCAAATTCTGCTGAGTATTTCTTTCTGATTTTGAACTTGAGCATTTTCTGCATAAGAAAATTCTAAATGCTGTTTACTGTTCCTTTTTTTTCCCCTTAACAATAATTGAATTGTAAAGAAAATAGCAAAAAGATGAATCCAGGACTTTTGCAGGAAAATATATTATTAAATTCACGAAAGTTTACATTATGAAGCCAAAAATGAGAGAGTCTATTCTTGCAGTCCTGTTCTAATGGAATACTCTACTACTTCTCTCAACCAAAATTGGTATTAGATAAGCAGAGAACTGGTATTAAATTCCATTGGCATATTTGGCATATTCTCTCTGCTTTTCATTTTCTTTCTTGGCAGATAAGCTTCTCAAACCATACCCAAATGGAATTGGAAAACACTGGAAAACATCCTTGCTATGAAATTTATCACTGCAGAAACTTGAATAGTATATAGTACCACTAGCAAGAACTTAAAAGAGCAATTAAAAGAATCTACTGCTGATACATAACACACCCAAATAGTGATACAAATCTCAAACAGTCAGTCTGTGTCAAGTAGGAAAGCCATGGCAAAGAGAGAGATTTGAAAGCAAGAAAGGAATCGGGAAAGAAAAGCTAAAGAGAAATGAAACCTTCCCTGACGAGCAAACCAAACATGAGGACAAAGAGACCAACTGCGATACACTGAGTTGAAGAGACGATGGTCTGTGAATATGCAGACAAGGTGATTGCTGCACCCACCAATCCAATCAGCAAAGCACTCAAGTTCTGATTCATTGTCGAACTGAAAATCAGAAGGTTTTACACTTTTTGTCAATTACTTTTGAATTTGGTTCAGTCTGATTGAACAAGTGAATAAGATTGCCAACTTATTGTCCTTTCAGGCAAGCATAAAGCCAATCACAGGTCAACACCTCCACGTATTCTCAAACAAAGTCTTTCAAGTCTTTTGTTTTTTTGGTAAAGTCAACTCTACTGGTAGATGGATCTGAAAATACAAAGTGATCTCATGGACTTCCAGACTTTTTATCTGGTAGTATATATTCATATTTTTTTTTTTTTACATTCCAATTTCTAATTTATTTATTGGAAAATAAATTTAATGTACATTTTTGGATCCTTTTTCTATTAACTGTAGCTTTTAACATAATAGTATGAAAGCGATCCTTGATATGACATTTGAATTTGCTAGCAGTAGACAGTATTTTTAACAGTATATAAGCGTTCAAGTCCATGTGTCTAAGAAAAGTGTTTGTCGAGTTATTACTAATCTCAGAAGCTTCAGCAAACAAAACTCGTAAATTCAACAACTTGTAAAGCTTAACTGTTGCATTCAACAGTGTTCACTCTTGACAACTCTCCTCTTCTGTTCATGACTTGAATATATATATATATATATATTTTTTTTTTTTTTTTGCTGCAATGACTTGAATATATATTTGATTGTGTTATACTGGTTTGGAAATTCTAGAGTTTGTTGGATTTTTCATATCTAATTATGTGTTATTATTTCATTAATTTTTTTATCAATGGTTGAAAAACTGATATATTATTAATATAAAAAAAATAGTTAATGAATTTAATACATATAATATTGTTCATCATTGAAATGAGTTTCAAATTAGCTTTCTTAAAAATAATAATAATAATAATAATAATAATAAATGTTGTGGGTGTGGAGGTGTACTTTCATAAGGTTGCCATAAGGCCCATTCCACACGATGTCGTTTACTTAATACAAGACAAGGAGCCAGTATGCTCTGCCGTTTCTGGGATCGAACTGTTCATGAATCTCTCTACTCTGCGAACTCAAATTCAGTCCAAAGTTCCGAGGAACACATGCTCTGCATGTAGCTGAATATAGATGAGATCAAACCCCAACTGCGTCACTTCCAGAGCTCTTTGCAAACGGATGCTCCAAATCCTCTCGTCTGTCAAACAGGTTCCTTTGCTTTCCTCTCTCTTCTCAGCACGTTCCACTAACTACCACTTTTCCACCGTCAAATTTCACTTAGACCCTCCATCACTATCACCGTTAGGAACCCAAACAAGCCAAACCCACTTCGATTCTCTTTCTGTTTGCTACTCCGGCATTTCCCAATCTGCTATATCTAGATGTTCTTCTTATATTTTGGAAAAGAACAGAGGGAAAAACTTTGCTAATGCTTCTATCAAAGACCTCCTTTTGGAGATTTCGGATATTGTTCCGGATTATACGCGTAAATTTCGGCGAGTTTCGGTGCTGAAACCTGATGATATGCTTGAGTTATTACTGGGTTTTCAATTTGAGTGCTCGAAAGTAGGATGCGAAGCTAGAAAGGTTGAATCTTTGTGGGAGATATTCAAGCGGGCCAATGGACAAAGCAAGAGTTTTAAGCATCTTCCCCAGTCATGCGAGGTCATGGCTTCCATTCTAGTCCGCGTGGGATTGCTTAGAGAAGTTGAATTATTGCTTTCTACGATGGAGAATCAAGGAATTCCGATGGATGGTCGTGAAATTTTCAGTAATTTGATTGAAAGGTATGCTGGTGGTGGTGAATTAGAGAGGGCCATCTTGATATATGATCGAATAAGAAGGCAAGGTTTAGTACCATCATTGGCTTGTTTCTGTGTTCTTCTGGATCATTTAGTTCGAAAGAAGAAAACGCTATTGGCCTTTCAAATTTGCTTGGATATGGTTCAGATTTATATTGGTTCAAGTGCTATCCCAAAAACTACTCTTGATAATGTCACTAGACTACTTTGTTCAGAGGGAAAGATTCAAGAAGCAAGAAACCTTGTGAAGAAGGCTATGGCTTTTGGCTTTAAGTTTAGTAATTTTGTTCTTGATGAAATTGCCTATGGTCATTGTGAAAAGAGAGACTTTGCAGATATTCTGAGTTTCTTTACTGAAATAAAATGTGCACCAGATATTTTGGCTGGTAATAGGATTATACATGTTTTGTGTAGTTGTTATGGCACTGAAAGGGCAGAGTTATTTATGCACGAATTAGAACATTTAGGTTTTATTCCGGATGAGATAACCTTCGGCGTCTTGATTAGTTGGAGTTGTCATGAAGGAAAACTAAAAAGTTCCTTCATTTATCTTTCAGAGATGCTGTCGAGAGGACTAAAACCCCATATATGTTCTTACAATGCTCTTATTAGTGGGTTGTTTCAGAAGGGCATGTGGGAGCATTCCTGGGTAGTTTTTGATGAAATGGTAGAAAAGGGGACATCACCTGATATATGGACTTATAAAACTCTTTTAGCAGGCTATTGTAAAGCTAGACAATTTGATGAAGTGAAAATGATAGTTTGCAAGATGGAAAATTGTGGTTTAATTCAAAACTCTTCACTGGAGGATCAATTGTCGAAAGCATTTCTAGTTTTGGGGCTCAATCCATTAGCTGTGAGGTTGAAGAGGGATAATGACTTGGGATTCTCTAAAACTGAGTTCTTTGATAATTTAGGGAATGGACTTTATTTAGATACAGACCTGGATGAGTATGAGAAAAGAGTTACAGCAATTCTAGAAGATAGTGTGCTTCCTGATTATAACTCACTTGTAATGAAAGAATGCGAGCATGGAAACTTGGAAGGTGCACTGATATTGGTTGATGAAATGGTTCACTGGGGGCAGGAATTGTCTTTGTCCATCTTTTCTGCTTTACTTAAAAGGCTCTGTGCATCCCAATACCGTGTCAAGGCGATTACAGATGTTTTGGAGAGAAAGCTGCAGTTGGTTGATCAACTTGACCAAGAAACTCTAAATCTACTAGTCCAAGCATATAGCAAAAGAGGATTGACATACAATGGGATGAGACTTTTTCATGGAATGTTTCAAAGAAATCTAAAAATCAAGAATGAGACTCATACTGCCATGATAACAAGTTTATGCAAGAAAGGAAATTTGATAGACTTCCATTGTTGCTGGGATATTGCTCGAGAGGACGGATGGATACCAGGGCTAGAGGATAGTAAAGTTCTTGTGGAATGTCTTTGCAAGAAAGAAATGGTTAAGGAAGCATTGCAGCTTCTTGAAATCATGCTGGTAACTTACCCTCACTTAAGGTCAGATGTATGTCATGTGTTTATCGGAAAACTCAGTGCATCAAACTTCACAAGAATTGCACACATATTGCTGGAAGAACTTGAACAACAGGGCTTCATCATTGATTATATGGCTTATAGCCATCTTATAAGAGGAATGTGTAAGGAGAAAAAGTTCTCTGTGGCCTTCCAAATATTGGAAAATATGCTGTCCAAACATTTGGCCCCATGTTTCGATGTTTGTGTCCTATTAATTCCTGAACTGTGTAAGGCTGGTAGACTTGACAAGGTAATTGCGTTAAAAGAGATTGGTTTCAGGGAGGAATCATTTTCACTTTCTATGGATAATGCATTAATAAAAGGGTTTTGCATGGCTGGGAAGGTTGAAGAAGCAACTACTTTGTTCCACAAAATGTTGTCAAAGGGGCTACTTCCAGATGCAGAAATTTATGACATTCTGGTCCAAGGGTTTTCCAGAGGCAACAACTTGAGGAAAGTTTGGGAGTTTCTTGGTGTCATGATAAGAAGAAACTTTAACCTGTCAATCTCAACTTACCGGAAGTTAGTGTGCTTGATGTGTGTGGATGGAAGAGTCGATCATGCACTAAGTTTGAAGGAGCTTATGCTTGACCAAAGCAAGCTTCATGACATTATCATATACAACATTCTGGTTTTCTATCTTTTCTCAACTGGGAACAGCTTTCTTGTCAATAATGTTCTAGATGATTTGCAAGAGAAAAAATTTATACCAGATGAAGTCACCTACAATTTTCTTGTTTATGGATTTTCTCGATGCAAGGATGTGACAAATACTGTGCACTATCTGTCTGCTATGATCTCAAAGGAACTAATGCCAAGCAATCGCAGCTTGAGAGCAGCTATTACGAACCTGTGTGATACTAGGGAGCTTGAGAAAACCTTGGAGTTGAGTCGAAAAATGGAGCTAAAAGGGTGGGTTCATGATTCAACTGTTCAAAATGCAATTGTCGAGGGCCTTCTTTCTGATGGTAGGCTTCAAGAAGCAGAAACTTTTCTAGACAGGCTTGTGGAGAAATGTCTAATTCCTGAGGATATCAATTATGATAATCTAATAAAAAGTTTTTGCCTGCGTGGAAGACTGAAGAAGGCAGTTACTCTCCTAGATATAATGTTGAAGAAAGGCAAGCTTCCAAATTCTACAAGTTATGATTCAGTAATTGGTTCTTGCTGTGCAAATAATAAGTTGGAAAAAGCTTTGGATTTTCATACTGAGATGTTGGATAGAAATCTTAAACCAAGCACCAATACATGGGGCATGCTTGTGCATAATCTGTGCCAGGATGGACGAACTGCAGAAGCAGAATGGGTTTTGAATTCTATGATTCATGTTGGTGAAACTCCAACCAGGGAGATGTACTCTTCTGTAATTAATAGGTATCGTTCTGAAAACAATCTCAGGAAGGCCTCGGATCTCATGCAAGCAATGCAACAAAGCGGTTATGAACCAGACTTTGAGACACATTGGTCTCTCATAAGCAATTTAAGCAATTCTGGTGAAAAGGAAAACCATGACAGTAGCAGAGGCTTCCTAAAGAGGCTTCTTTCTGAAAGTGGATTTTCTTGGAAAAATAACTCCAAGGCCAAACTAGGGTAACACAGATTGAATTGAAAGAATATACTGAGATGTTGGATTATGAACCAGACTTTGAGACACAATGGTCTCTCATAAGCAATATAAGCAATTCTGGTGAAAGGGACAACCATGAAAGTGGCCTAGGCTTCCTAAAGAGGCTTCTTTTTGAAAGTGGAGTTTCTTGGAAAAATGATTCCAATGCCAAACTAGGGTAGGACAGATTGAATTGAAAGAATATATTCATTCATTTACTCAGTGATCAGTTCATGTGCTTTTCTCTAATGCCTTTAAGTTGGTATTTTCTATCTTGAGTTGGTTTTCATGGCCATTATTTTGATGGTTTTATTTAGAACTAGGATTGCACAAAAGGTTTTCAATAATGAAATGTATATGACGCATTCTCGGAAGAGCTGTAAAGCATCTGGATACTCCAGAATAAATGCAAGAGTTTCAGGTAGGACATTATCACTTTGCCTTTCTTAACAAGTCCTATTCTTCTCATTTCTACCCAAAAAAAAAAAGTCCTATTTTTCTCATTTGCCTTCTGAGGCATGGATGTATTTGTACCTTGCGGTAAATATTTTCAATTGCTGTCTAATATATATGGTCAATCTTCTATCAGACCGATATAATAGTATTATACTTCAGATCTATGAAATTAATCCTTTAGATTTAATTTTTTTAAAATAGGCTTGACTCAGTTAAACAAAGTTTAAAAAAATTCATTAGTTGCAATTATGATTTTATCATAATTCTAACATTCATTAGTTTATCTTTTGGGTGTGCGTGTATATATATATATATATATATATATGGTAAATTATGTCATTTATATTGATTACCATGGATTTCATGTAAATTTAAAGGTTTGTTACTTTTATAACTAGAGCTTTTAAAAATAATTAAAATATTTAACTGAGTTGATATTATTTAGATGAAGTGTCTTGCTAAATAAAATATATTTATCACAGGCTTTACCTTATCTTACACACACACAAAAGAATTCTTTAGTAAAGGATTCCATGACTTATAAATATTTATCAAATTCTAAGAGTTGACACATTTTATTTAGGATTTTAGATTTGAATTGAAATATTAATTATTATTTTATATAATAGTTAAATATTTACCACTTAAGCATTTCTGATTTAACTAAATCAGGGATTCTAATAATCAGCTTGCGATTACAGATAATGGCACTCGAGTGGACGATCCTCCCCCTCCAAGTGTTAAGTGGCATCATTTATATTAGCTAAATTATACATATGTATACATATATATATATACAGAGAGAGAGAGAGATTAAGAGAGAGTAATTATGTCATGCAAAATGTCATTAAAAATATGTTTTCAGCAACAATTTCGTTGCTAAAAAATATTATCAGTTACAATAGGTTTCAGATTTGTAGCTGAAATCATATTTTAAGTGATAATCTACAAAGTAGAATTTATATACACACACATATAGTTTTGATATAATAATGACTTAGTAAAAGCATCTCCAATTGAAATATAAATTGTGAAAATAGACATGACACATTAGCAATATGAATAATTTTTGAAAAAAACTGCACTTCAATAGTAATTTTTATAATGAATGTCAAGCTGGTGTGATCTAAACAATGTTAAAATGAATGTCTATTTCTAGAAACTCTGTGATATATTGTGAATTTTCCATATAAATGCAAAATTTTCTTAACAAGTCAATTCTTTTACTAAAAACATAAAAAGTTAATAGAATTTATAATTTAATAGTTATAAATAGTTTTATGCACATTAGTATTGTAGAACAATTTTTTATTTAACTATACATTTTTTTGACCTAGATAGCAACATTGTCAATTTCACAGCCACATAGCAATCTATATTCACTATTTGAACTGTTCTAAAGGCAACAAATAGCTTATATATAGCAAGCCACATCATCTAAATAATGACATATCATTTAAATAATGTTTGTTTTTTTTAATAAAATTTAAATGGAAAAGTAACCTCAAATTTGCATGGCATCCACTCATAATTATCATAATAATATAATTGGATATTTTTTAATTCAATTGGTAATTTATTTTTCGTATGTGGCAAGCAACACGGATAATATGCCTCGTCACATATGATATTTTTACCATAATTTTTTCATAGTATCTTTACTGTATTAAAATTATATATATAGTCATGCCTAGTTTATATAGTCGACTTCATAGTTTTAAAATTAGATATTTATTTATTAACTATTAGATTACATCAAAAGTTAAAATTTAAAATTTTATTAGTAATCAAATATATCAAATGGGAATGGATTTACATATTAAAACTCTATTTTGAAAAAATATAAACTTTTTCAGGAACTATAAATAGAAATAAAACTTTTTTATTTTAGCTTTTAAATTCCTTCAAAGGTCGGAGATTAAAAATCACTGAGAAATTTGTTAGGAGTAATGGTTTTAGTACCGGACAGATTTTGCTAAGCTGTTGTTCCAATAATCAAGGAAATAACCATAAATGGATTGGTTAAGTTGTGGATAACACACAATCATATACCAACTCTACCGCCATGTGTTCATCAAAAAAGCTTCCTCACCCCCTATTCTAGAAATCTATACCTGCCCCATTTAATTTCCAATGCGAATTAAGACTTTCCGTTTCTGTACCATTAGCATGTGTTCTAGTATATATCCAATTATGGAGTCGGAGAAAAGGTGACCTCGAGCTTGCTATAAAATATTAATTTGTAAGGGAGAGCAAGTACGGGCAAGTAGTCCTTTAAAAAACATATACCATAATACCAAAATGCTAGCTTTAGTTAGTACGGCCATGTGTTACACCAAGAGATTGATGCCCCAAAATTAATTTATCCTGGCTTGACACAGTCTTTGTAAACCTTTTATGAGTGGTCCATGCTTACGCAGACACACCAAAATTGGTACCAAACAACTAGACTACATTGCATTTTGGTACATGAAATATGCATATATAAATACCCCATACAGATCTTCCATTTCTTCCATGCATATTCAATTCAAGTTTTTCTGTAAACCCCTTTAAAAGTTGACACACCAATTATCTTTATACAAAATACTTTCTTTCCAAAAATTAACTAAGAAACATGAAGGCAGGTAGTGGTATTGAGCTTGGCGATCAGTACTCCAGAAGTTCATCCTCAAGAAGTGGGTTGAACAGAGGGGTGTCTATACTTGACTTCGTTTTGAGGCTGATTGCTGTTTTTGGTACCCTTGCCAGTGCAATTTCCATGGGAACAACCAATGAAACGCTTCCTTTCTTTACAAGGTTCATTCGGTTTAGGGCCGAGTATAATGATCTTCCAACGTTTACGTATGTTTTCTTGACCATTACATTAAGCCTTTTTTGTGTTCTTAACTTAGTGTTTATTATCAAACACATATAGCCTCAGCTTGTTATCTATATGTGCATATACATTTCAGGTTCTTTGTGGTTGTCAATTCCACTGTGAGCGCGTATCTGGTTCTTTCTCTAGCTCTATCTATCTTCCACATAGTAAGGAGCACAGCAAAAAACAGCAGAGTTATTTTGATCATCTTTGACACGGTAATCACTAAAGTTTAAGAAAATTTTCTACGTCGCAATGAAGATATTAATATTCTAATATAAGATTTTTCTCTCTGACTTTAATCGGTTTATATAAATGAGTAGTCTTATGTATGTAAGTGAGTTTGTTAAATGTGTAGGCAATGCTGGCTCTTTTAACAGCAGGAGCTTCTGCAGCAGCAGCTATTGTATACTTAGCACACAAAGGGAATGCTAAGGCGAATTGGTTTGCTATCTGCCAACAATTTAACTCCTTCTGCGAGCGCATCTCTGGATCTTTGATTGGATCCTTTGTAGGAATTGTTGTGTTTATACTCATAATCTTGCTGTCATCTGTGGCCATTTCTCGACCCTGAATGTCTCAGTTTCAGCAATGGGAAAGGAATTAGTGTGTTTTACTGATTTATATGATTTCGTGTTTGCGAGTGACTGTGTGGATGACAATGTGTCCTAGAAGATCTTATTTGAATGTTTCTTATCCTTTTTGTTAATGATATGTGTTTGTTGTCTTTACATTTACTTTCTGAATCCGACTACTGTAATTCAATTTGAATGTCACTTTTATTTTCTCCTAATTAGTTCATGGAGGTGAGTACTTAATATTCACTATTCATTTAATAATAAGTATGATATACTAATTGATGCCATTAAAAAAAATAAAAAATAAAAAGAAAATTGAGAAGCATCATGCTCGGTGTGCCTAGCCCATAAGGGTTAGCTGCTTTTCTAAACAGAATTTAATTTAGAGCACTAAACCAGTCATTCAAAGTAATCAACATCACAAGGAATCTATTCAATTGGAGATGCTACTAAATAAATAGAACAACCACAAATTGTATTATCTTAACACAGTTTATCAATGAAACAAATGCTACAACAAATATCTCACAAATTTGCAGCTCAAAATCCTTTTGTTCTTGAATTTAACATCCATTTTGAATCAAATAAAAATTGCATGACAGCTATGTTATTAGCTTCAATTAGGCTAAAACCAGGCTCTTTTTTCACTCCACTGTCATCCATCAACTTCCTCACCTTCTCAACCCCGTCCCACTCACCTCGTGAAGCATGAATATTAGATAGAAGTACATAGTCCCCGCTCTCATCCCTTCTCAGTTTAAGTAGCTGCTCATTTGCACACCTTGCAAGCTCAACATTTCCATGAATTCTACAAGCTCCAAGCAGTGTCCTCCAAACAATGGCATTAGGTTCAATCTCCATCGTGTCTATGAACTCGACAGCTTCATTCAAAAGCCCAGCACGACCTAAAATGTCCACCATACATCCGTAGTGTTTTATGTTTGCCTCAATGTGATAATCAATTCTCATGAGATTGAAATATTTCCGGCCGTCTTCAACTTTCCCTGCATGACTGCAGGCAACCAAGACTCCAACAAAAGTGATCTCATTTGGCCTGATTTTCAACCTCTGCATCTGCTTAAACAGATTCAGTGACTCCTCAGCATGGCCATGAAAAGCCAAGCCTCCTATTACAGAATTCCATGTGGAAACATCTCTGTGTCTCATTACCCAGAAAACTTCAACTGCTCTTTCAATACTTCCACACTTAGCATACATATCTATAAGCGCATTCCCCAATAAGATGCCCATATCTCCATAACCCATCTCCAAGAGAGAGCTATGTATCCTCTGGCCAACATCTAAATCTCCTAAATCCGCACAAGCAGACACGAGACTTAACATGGTTACTTCATCTGGCTTCTCCCCCACACCTCTCATCTCCTCAAACATCGCCAGTGCCTGCTCATTAGACCCACAAAGTACATACCCTGCAATCATTGCATTCCATGTCACGACGTCTCTTTTTGGAACCTCGTCAAAAAGCTTCCTCGCACTTTCCATCTCTCCTCGCTTCGCATACCCCGTTATCATCACATTCCAAGAAACCAAATCCTTAACAGGCATTTCATCGAATAACTTCCTGGCAACACTGAGCTCTCCTCGCCGTGCGTATCCTGCTGTCAGAGCCGAACATGCTACAACGTCCCTTCTCGCTGAACCATCAAAAAGCGCACTTGCAACCCTCAAATCCCCACAATTTGCATGAAAATAAATAAGGGTATTTCTCACAAACGTATTAGATTCAAACCCAAACTTGACAACCTTCCCATGAATCCCAAAACCCATCTTGACCCAAGAAAGCTTAGTGCATGCCTTAAGCAGAAACGGGAAAGTGAAGCTATCAGGCTTCCCACTCCGGCTTTCCATTTGTTTGTATAAAGAAACCGCGTTCAAAGGGTTCAAGCTCTGAGCTGAGCCTCTGATAATGGTGTTCCACATGAAGGTGTCTGGTTCAGCAATATGAGGGAACACTTGGTGGGCATAGTCCATGGTTCCCGAAATGACCATAGCACTGGCAAAAATGAACTCTCTCAGAGCAGAGACATTAGAATTGAAGCCATTGACGACCATAAAAGCGTGGACTTGTTTGAGAGCTCGGAAACTCGTGCATTTCTGCCATAAGCTAGACCGTTGGTGACGGTTGGAACTCCTATCGTTCGTTTTGTTTCTTATCATTACAACTACTATTTAAAGCTTCCAAGCTCCATTCCTCATTTCAATCCCGTTTGCCATGCTGTTATATATTTTACTTAAATACTTTTTTCTTTTCTTTTTTTTTGGCTAATAAGAATAAAATATGTATTAAAAAAATACATTTCACTAATTTTGACAAATTGACAGCTCTTGATAAAGATGAACTTTAAATTATATTTAAAATTAATGTGGTACAATCAATTATGTCCCATATATAATTTGGTTGGATCCTTTGTAGCAAGCAGTCTCCAATTTCAATTTCAATCCACCAACCCTTGGGCCTGTATAATTACATGCCTAGAGGCCAATCAAACTTATAGTCTATTTATAAAACATCTTTTTCACAACCAAAATAGATAGAAGAAAGTCGATGTTTACTATTCATCCATAAACAATTTTAGGACCAAAGTTTTTTTTGCTTTTTTCCTCCTCTCCTGTATTAGTCTCACCACCAAAATTGTTTTGACAGAGAAAAAGACAAGATGTAGAAATTTGTGAATAGGGGTTTGGGGGATTTCCCAATCAATATTGCTTTCAAAGGCAAGCCCATCCACAGTACTCTCCATTCCACACACTCCTTTGAAAGCAATGGAACAGAAAATTACATCACATTCTGTAGCACCATAACATGAAGACCCATACAAATATCAGCCCACAAAAAGTTAGGCTCCTCCAGTTAGCACCCAACCCTTCAACAATCTTCTATTTGTCATCTTTGGTTTATGTATTTTTCTATCCCTTTCTAAACAACCTCTTCTACTTTTGTTTTTATATTTCAACATTTTCATTATTAGCTTTGTTAGTCCGTGAACTATACATGTATTTACACTTTGTCTTGAAAAAATTTGTGACATTTTGGTCTCTGGATTTCAATTTTTGTAGCATTTTGGCGTCCTTAAAACAAGTTTTAATCTAATTTTAACAGTTTTAAAGTGTGCAATGAACTTCATACAACATGCAGAGGTCTTGTAGGATTGACTAATTTTGTAATTTTATGTTACAGTAAATGCATTGCATGTCTCAAAACTGTTATAAATTAGACTAAAATTAGTTTTAAACATCAAAGTGTAACAATAATTAAAATTTAGGGATTAAAATGCCACATCAAAAAAAAATGAAATAGTAACACTACAACGGCCAACATCATAGCTTTTTTTTTTCTTGACACGAATGGGTTGGACTCTTGATCCTTTGACGAGTCGATTTCGGCGCATCCCATACTATACACGTTGAAACAAAAATAAATAAATACGAAAATAAAATAAAATGAATTTGATATTATTTTAGAAGAAATTAGCTAGGAATGGTTAGGACCCTTGGTTGTTATAGTATAAACCAACCAGAATCTACCACATTTCCTTGGTCCTCTCTTATATCATATATATGTATACATTAGTTGGTTACAACTCCCACCTTATGTGTTTGTAGGTCATGACATCTTAAAGAATAAAATTAATTATATATAATTGACTTGGAACTTCAGTGGATCACACACATAAAATATATAATAAGACCAAAATATAATCACAAACATTATCCTAATTATTTTGATTATGATATGTCTCCATTGACTTCTTTAACAAATACCATATAATATATTTGTAGTAAGCATCTTGATATGTTTTTTATTGTAATTAGTTTAATTATATGTGGTATATATTTTGCTGTTGGAAGATTGCCTAATTGCTTTGGATAGAAGTAATCAGAAGGTATATACTTTATGAAACACATACATTGTATTGTACCGCAATGCTTTTCAACAGTACTCCACGATAAGCTTATATTCAATGGTTTTTGAAAGCATAATTTATTTATTTTCTTTTTTCTAATTGTGATCAAACATACCAAAAGCATCCCTTGAACTTTTCTCATTTTGGTTTGTGAAATTGGTTTGGAATTTGTGGAATTGAAAAGGTGCTTTTGGGTTCATTTTTCTCCACACAAAAGCTCTTGCATGTATATTAATCATGATCCTCTCAAATATCTTAATTAATAATAATCCAAATCCTTAAACTCTGAATCAGCAACGCTTAAACTTTTGATCACAATTTCTAATTTTCTACCTAACATCCCATGTTAGTCAATATTAGATTCGATCATTCAAAACTATTTATTAATTGGTTCAATTTATTTTAGGTATAGACATTATGTTTGTCTTTTTCATTTGCACAATTCAATTGACCATAAAAAAATAAAAATAAAAATAAAAAACGAAAAGGGTTTGGCAATCAGAGATTAAGATACAACTATTTTCACACTCCTTTTCATCGTCCTCGGTAACAAAATTCCTTGCATGAATCTTAGCAAAAAAAAAAAATTCCTTGCATGAATATCGAAATACTATAAAATTAAACAACTTTTTTTTTCTTGAAATTTGGATTTTAATTTACGTTGAGTTAATAAATAAATAAAAAGTCAAAATATCTGAATAGTGAGAATGGACGCTGTGTCCGTTTGCTATAGCATTTTTAAGTCTAAAATATTTATTTGAAAGCCAATTATTAAAAGTTCTTTTTGCCAAAAAAATTTAATATTTTGCTAAATCAATAAGCAGTCGTTGAACAAAGAGCAAATTTTTTTTTTTAAAACTATTTTAGTTCATATTTTAAGCTTCTTTGAACAAACCGAAATTAAGTTTTTAATAAAAATATATTTATTTACGATAATATTTTTATATTCATTTTAAAAGTTACAAAACCACTGTAAAAAGTTAAAAATTAATAATTTTAAAAGTATTATATCAAATTTCATCAAAACACTTAATAAATAGTTAGGATTCACCTGTTATCAAATTTCATCAAAATAGTTTTTTATTTTTATTAAAATTAAAAAATAATTTTAATAACTTTTGAATAAAATTTCTTCATCTAATAAATATACTCATCAAAAATCTATTAACAAAACTGTTACCTAAAGAAACTATACATAATGCATGCCAGATTTAATGATTAGAAAGGGAAAAAAATCTAAAAAAACCCATAGATTCACCTGGGTTTTCTGAATTAATGGAGTTGGCGACCCACGTTAGGCCACGTGTCTGTCTCGATCGGGGTCTCATGTCGGAACCGAGGAAGCAGGGCCCACAGGTGCCAGTTCAGCAGAGGGTTTATTGGTCAAACCTTCACTTAAATTTGGGTTTGGTACTGACTTTTTCATTTGACCAATCATAACTGCTCAAGTGGCAGAGTTTGGTTGCTTTTCCTTCCGCAGTGGCGGCACTGTCTATTCCTTTATTTTCTCGGATCTGACGTGGCAGATATTGACGTTGACCATATCCCACATTTCCCACCGTCAGATTACCAAGGTTGCCAATACGATTGAAATTCCTCAAAATAGCTAATAGTTGCAAGTGCCACGCGTCTAAATGAATAGTTAAATTGTTTCCGGAAAGGGAAAGAGTTGCTTTTTGTCATTTTTGAGCTTTTTTTTATTTTTAATACAAATATAAAAATAAAACATTAATTCAAATGTAAACACTAGTTAAATTACCACACGATGCAACCCAAATACTAAAATATCACTTATCCTTTTACTGAAATGACAATCTCCTCCCTTTTAGCAGTCTTTTCCCATGACTTTAATATCACCAATAATTCATTGTCAATCTTCTTCTTCTTCTTCTTCTTTTTTATTTTTTTTTGGGTAAATTAATTCATTGTCAATCTGATATTTTATATAAAGCAACAATAAATGAGCATTTTTGTCCTTTTAGAACTGGTGGACTCTGTAGTCAAAAGAGAATTGGTGGACTCACTGTGCATTTTGCAATGCTTAATTAGCTGCTGAGCATTATCCAGTATTGAATAATAGAGAAAAGTATACCTTTCAAAGTATATGATTTTTTATTTTATTTTTATTTTGTGTGTTTTTAAGTCCAAATCCCTTTGCGTGTAAATGGGCTCCTAATGAACTCATAATAGTAACTTTCAGGATTTAGGATCAATGCAAAGTTTTATTTGATAATATTGATGTACATTGGATTATAAAAAACACTAAAAAATTATATATATATATATAGTTTTGCAATTATCAATTGAATCTTATATTTGTTACGTTCATATATAAAATTTAAAAATTAAAATTAAATAATTAAAATATATATGTATATATTATAAAAAAATTTTAAAAATGTAAATCACTTATCTATTCATTTATAATTTAATTTTCACTTTTAAGTTATATATTTGTATATAATAAATATAAAATATATATGATTCTGTGTTTATATATATATATATATATAAATATAAATATCAAAGGTTACATCACTTTTTTTTATGGCATTGATGGGGGTATATTTTCGGATTTTAGCTAGTGATCTTTTTTGCTTTTTAATATGTATATTTTTTTGTATGCTATGTTTTGTATTTCCTTTCTTTAGCTGTTTGTCTTTTGGCTAAAAACAATCTTTTCAAATAATCAATGAGTTTTATATTATACCCACTTCCCATTCATGAATTAATTGTACTTATGGATATGTATCTATTTTTTTAGAAAAATAAATAAAATAAAATAAAACCCAATGATGGATATGTGTCTAATCCGTCGGGGCGGACATGAGTTATGTTATGGCACCTCTAAAAATGTTAACAAATTTCTATCTACTGTGTGTATAGATACACACATATTATTTTTGTAAAACTTCAAAAGATTATGGAATAATGGTTAATTTTTTAAAATTAATTTTGAGTGGTGTTTATTTATTTTATACGGAAAGGTTATGTGTAAGGAGTTAGAAATTTAAATGGATCAGTAGTGATCTTCTTCACTTTTTATAGAAACTGACTCGGTAAGACATTATATATATATATATATAATATTCAAAATTTAGTTTATCATAAAAAAATTTAGCATAAATAATAGCTCAAAAATTAAATATTCAGAGTAAAAAAGTTTAAAAGTTAAATTTTAAAATATTTAAAAAAATTAAATAAAAATTAAAGCTAAACTGATTAACCAAAGCGATCCAATCTAATTACTAATTGGATTTGATTTAATTTTATGTATACATTAGATTAAAAAAATAAAACTAATTATTAATTGAACCATATTATTTATTCTCAAAATATATCAGTTTCGAACCGATTAACACTCTTAAAAAAGAATTGTCATAATCCAGATATATGTAATCTACATGTTATTGAGGCTTGTTTAGTATAGAATTACAATGATAAATAGATCATTAATTTAAAAGCAACAAGATTACCTACATATTTATCATGAAAATAAATATAAAATTTAGAATATAAAAATATAACATTTAACCTTTTAAATTACTCATTTGTTATGAAAATAATGTAGAATATAATATTTGACGTTATATAATATAATAGATAATAAATGTAATAGGTTTGCATTGTATATTTAATTAAATTTGTTTTATATATTAAACTTTTGATAATCCACTTTATATATATATATATATATTTTGCTTTTTAAATTTGCAATTGGCATTGCATTTTTATCTTAATAGAATTTTAATTTTATAGTTTTAATTTTTTTAATTTTTTAATTATTACATTAAATTTGTATATGAATGAATTTTGAAATATGTTTTATTTTATTGAAAAAAAATCTTAGTATATAAGAATATAAAATTTAAATTTGATTCTCGAGGCTCTTAAGGAGGAAATTAGTGATATAATCATTATTTTTTCAAATAATAATTTTGAATTCAAATGTCAGGATCTCTAACATAAAAAATAAAAAAATGATGTGTAAAATATAATTTTTATTTTCTATTGAATATGTTTCTCTCTATGAAAATTAATATGTTTGAAATCTACCTATAAAAAGTAGCTCCGCTCTAAATCGGTCATTTGCTAACAGTTTTAGATCCTTGATGTTTCGCTTATCTTATATCCGTTTTATTAATAGCTCCAGGACAAAAGAATTCTTGTTGGAAGAAGTTGGACCTCGGACAAGTACCTCAAGTGAAAAAATTAAAATTGTGAAGTTAATTTGAAATTAACTTTTGTGATTTATAGAACGAAATTAAAATCCTAATATTTATGCATTTAATTTTTAAGTCAGTCCTTATAAAATATATTTATTTAATTTTTCTACAATGGTTATCTTATCTCTTCATAACTTTTACTTTTTCGGAAGGTTTTTTATTTTTATTTTTAACTAGCGATTTGAAGAATTTAAAAAAAAAAAACTGTTAATATTTTTAAAATCAGTTTTATGAAACCATGTAGTAAATCTACTATGTTAGGACCTTATTATTGGTTTGCTACAAAATTACCAAAAGTCCAAAAGCCAAAACATTATTTTATTTTTTCTGTATGGGATTCTTGATCACCTTGGTACGCTTTTTAAAATTCAACAGGTATTTTCTGTATCAAATTTTTTAATTTTATGTAATTTTGTTTTTATATATGTAACTTTTTATTATAATATGTAATTTTTTTTATAATATATAATTTTATTTTTATATCATGTAAATTTATTTATAATGTATAATTTTTTTTTCTATAATATATAATTTTTGTCAAAAATATTTAAGAGAAATCCCTCGAGTTTCACTCTGGAAATCCCAGTCGCAGAGGGCCTGAACAGTGGCACGCAACCCCAGTTGAGCTAAGCAAGACCTACAATGTCACTATGTCTGGCTAAATTCAAGTGCTACGTGTTGCAACTCATGAACCATTCTTCAAAACCTATTCCTAAGGGGGGGAAGAAAAAAGAACCATTCTTCAAAACCTCAAAAACAATATTAAAGGAAAAATCTAATTCACAGGTCAAAAAGATAGCTTCACCGTTACAAGCACAATAAAATGTCTAGCTAATAGTCTAACAAACTAAAACACCATATATATATATATATAAGAACTATTCTGAGGTTTTTTTTTTCCTCTTCTTTTGTTTTATGGAGAAATAGTTAATAAAAAAATAGAAGGTTCAATTTACGATCTGTTTTTCTTCTAGTTATTCAACTCCATTCATATTTTTGAGAAAGAAACAGCTCATGTATAAGAGTGGATGAAATGTTGGGCATGAGGGGCAATAAGGTCAATTTCATCCACAGACTGAATGAAATTCTTTTTGCTGATGTTTGAAAAGATGGGTCATGACTATGGCCCATGGGAGATGTGGGATTTTGCAAATATTTTTTGTTTTTATTTTTTTTCCTTCCACATATGAAGGCTGTTGTGACAAATTAAAAGGATTTGTTGAGAAGGTTGTCTTTTTAGCATCAAAACAAAAGAAAACTTGCAGCACTCCGCCTCTTTTATGTGGTGGTAATCTGTGAAGCGTTTACATGCAGAATTAAACAATGGCAACTTTTTTTCTTTTAAAGTAAAATCACAAATAAATAAATAAATATATATATATATCAGTAGATGACTTTGGTTAAGCGGGAAACAACTAACCAAAAAAATAAAATAAAAATCTGAACATGAAAATCAAATCCAGCTCCATTTACTTAATGACCATAACTACAGAGGCATTAGAGTTAATGCAATTTAGATTGAAGTTAAATTTTGGAGTTGTTATTACATTTACATGAAGGATTTAGAGGTGAATTGTTTCTGGTCAAGTTGGAAAGATAAGAGAAATTATTACAGAAAAAGTTAGAGAGAGAGAGATTGAGAGAGAGCTGAAAGCTTAAAACTACCCACCACAATAGTTGCCTTACAAACCACGTTTCTTCCTCTCCAAAAACCAGTATTTAGGGAGTTCTGTTTCTCACAACACTTTTTTTTAGTTTTTGACAACATCTTTCAATCTCTCAGTTTTAAGACCAGATTTTCAGTATTTATCTTTCTCTCTCCCTTATTTATTGTTTTAAGGTCTTCATAGATATCATATCATTCAGAGTATCTAAGATCTCAAATTGTCTGCAACTTCTTTTCAGTCCTTAAGAGTCTCTGTTTATTTTTAGGTTGGTCTCTGCTTTTGTGTGTGTAAGAAAAATTCGCAAGTTTAGCGAGAACCCACTTTGGGATTTGGGAAATTTTGTTTCTTATTTTCATTTATTTGTGAGAAAAATTAGCGTTTATTTATCAAAACCCATTTGGAATTCAGAGAAAACTTGTTGTTTCCTTTTTTCCTTCCCTGGTTTGATTGTTTCAAAAAACAGAGGGTTTTAAAGAGAAAGTTGCAGAGGCATGGAAAACACTTCTGGGCTTAGCAAGGAAGAAGAGAATATGGAATTGCCTCCTGGGTTTCGTTTTCACCCGACTGATGAAGAACTCATATCTCACTATCTATCCCCTAAGGTTCTCAACGATCGATTCTGTGCTAGAGCCATCGGAGAGGTCGATTTGAACAAGTGTGAGCCTTGGGATTTGCCTTGTACGTTTTCTAAACCATATTCTCTTTGATTTCCTCCATATTACTCAAAGTTGGTTTTTTGCTTAAATTTGTTTCTAACCCTTTTTTTTTTCTTTTTCAATGAATGAAGGGAGAGCTAAAATGGGAGAAAAGGAGTGGTATTTCTTCTGTGTGAGAGACAGAAAATACCCAACTGGTTTAAGAACCAACAGAGCTACTGATGCTGGGTATTGGAAAGCCACAGGCAAAGATAAGGAAATTTACAAAGCCAAATCACTGGTTGGGATGAAGAAAACTCTTGTTTTCTACAAAGGAAGAGCTCCAAAAGGTGAAAAGACCAACTGGGTCATGCATGAATATAGACTGGAAGGCAAATACTCTGTTTACAATCTCCCCAAAACAGCAAAGGTAAAGAAAGAGATTGATCATCTTGCTCTGTTTTTTCCTCCTTCTTCTTTTTTTCTCATGCTTTTCTCTCTGTTTTTTTCTTCAGAATGAGTGGGTGATTTGCAGAGTGTTTCAAAAAAGTTCTGGTGGGAAGAAAACACATATTTCAGGGTTGATGAGGTTGAGCTCCTATGGAAACGAATTCCGTCCATGTTCTTTATTGCCTCCATTAATGGACTCTCCTCCATATAACAGCGACACAGGAACCACTGTCGGCAAGACAGCTCACGTGACCTGCTTCTCCGACCCTACGGAGAGTCAGAAAACTCATCAGAAAGACATAATCAATAGCTTCAACACCAACATTAATAATAATAATTCTATGAATCTTATTTTAGCTTCTTCTTCTTCTTCCTCAAACCCTTGTGATATTATCTCTCCTGCTTCTTTCCAATTCTCATCCAAGAGCACTCTTCCAAACCCCTTATTATACACCAACCAAATCTCACCCAGCTTTGGAAATTCGCAGTACCCAGAATCTTTTCTGATGCAGGACGAGTCCATCTTGAAGATGTTGATTGAAAATCATGCACCACCACACATGAAACGCAATTCCAGAGCAGAGTTCTCACAGGACACAGGTCTCAGTACTGATATGTCTTCGGCCATGTCCAACCACGACATGGTTCAAGATGATCCTTCTTCCTCTGTTGTTGGTCCTGTGGACCTAGACTGTCTGTGGAATTACTGAGCTTTAATTTGGTGATGATTGCATTGAAGAATTAATATCATGATGATTAAGAAGAAGAAGAAGAAGATTGAAAAAGGAAACC
This sequence comes from Ochetophila trinervis, assembly GCA_003254975.1. NCBI lineage: Eukaryota > Viridiplantae > Streptophyta > Magnoliopsida > Rosales > Rhamnaceae > Ochetophila > Ochetophila trinervis. Next base: position 45,219 of record QANX01005056.1, read on the forward strand.
ATTTTCAACGATTAATTATTGTGTGTGTGTGTGTATGTATAGATCTTTATTAAACGAAGATTTTAGGAATTTCAAGTAAATGAAATGCATGTATGATAGGGGATTCTATTTACATTCACAAATTATGGGTTTGTTTTTTTTTTTTTTTTTGGGTTTTCTTCTCATTAGCTGGTGGTGGATTTAGAAATTATCAAATTTGCTTTGTATACAACATTCATGGCTTGGAATTAATATCCCTAATTGCATAAATCTTGTGTATTTGCAATTTACTTTTTATTTAGTTTTAGGGATGGAGATGGGTTTGAAACGGTCTTTTTTTTCCTACTTGGATTTGCATTAATCATGTGCATTCATAGAATCAAACCGTTTTTCCTTGAAATCTTTTTTATTTTTATGTAATTACTAATTGTTGCAAATTAATTTGTGGATACGGTTAATAGTGGTTTCCATTATTTATTTATTGCAATGGTAGGCTACACCACCGTCAATCTATATTCATACCTAGGGTGAGATATCTTCAATACAAATTGGTCTTTTTTAATTTATTACGAATTGAAAAAATAAAAATTTTGTGGGATTTAAAAATATACTTTTAATAATTTAACACCGAATCAAGGCTACAAATATATCTTCAATACAAATTTTAGTTGATTTTCATTTTCACTCAAATTAATAAGATGTTAGTTATGCATGGATAAAGTCAAAAAAAAAAAAGTCAATAGTCACAAACTCCAATGCTTATATTATTGGAGGGTTTAGTTTGTGGTAATGTGAAAGTATGTGTGCCTTTTCTCCGTCTGACCGTATATCAGTGTTTTATGTTAGGCCACCAACCGAGAGTTGGGCAGTGAAAGTAAAATAAAATTAAATAAACAGAAAGAAAAAAAAAAACATAACAAATAACGTCNTATATTATTGGAGGGTTTAGTTTGTGGTAATGTGAAAGTATGTGTGCCTTTTCTCCGTCTGACCGTATATCAGTGTTTTATGTTAGGCCACCAACCGAGAGTTGGGCAGTGAAAGTAAAATAAAATTAAATAAACAGAAAGAAAAAAAAAAAACATAACAAATAACGTCTAATTTGACTTCTTCTTTTTTATACATATATAAAAAGATAATTACAACTGGCTTAATTTAATCTACTTGATACTTTGTTCTTTCTCCTTCATATATATATATATATATATATTTGTATACAATTTGATTTAAAAGACTAGTTCATGATTTTAAAGCAAAAAATTAATAACAAGACTAAAAAAAAAATTTGCTCTTAAAATCAGAAAATAAATTTTGAGTAGACAAACAACTTAGTTTTCTTGCCAAAAAAAAAAAGTTTTTGACTTCGTAAACACGTGGCTCTTAATAAATCATATATTTGATTCCAAGGTTGGGTACTTGATCTCAGTTTAATGACACTGTCACCATTAAAAAAACAACTTATATAAAATGCTCAGATTGATCTCAATCATTTGACTTGGTATATATATAATTTGCACGGAAATGTTGAAAAATCATTTTCGAACATGATTATGTAAAATACTCTTAAGTAAATAATGTATTGCTTTAGTTCTCTAAATTAAGTCCGTGAATAAGGCGTGCAATTAGATTGCACCACGTCATAGAATATAAAAAACATACAATCTTATTTAATATTCAGATATTTCGTTTATGACCTGGTGTTAATTTTTTTCTTTTAAAATTTGTAAAAGAGAAAATATATATATATATATATATATATATATTCTACTAGTATTAGTCCATGACAACGAAAAATCATATATATATATATATTATAGTTATAAAAGAAAAGAAGGCAAAAGCATTTGAGGGTGTAGTTTAGTGGTAGAAGCCAGCTGAATTTTTACATTTGTGAGCACGGGAGTTAAGATTCGAGTTTTAGTAGCTCCATTTGGACTCAAATGTTCATTTCTGCTGCTATCATACGAAAAAATGGAAATTTTAGCGACACATGCTTCCATTACAGGTTCCTATCAAGTTAAAAGGATGTCTAAATCGGTCCATTCGTTAAATATTTTCTGGACTTATGACCCTGCTACAGATAATTTTTTTTTATTCTAAAAAAATAAAAAAGACAAAAGAGAGAGAAAANAAAAAAAAAAAAAACCCTATTTTATCTATAGCGAGAAAACGATAAACTTTGTATGTAGTTCATTACTTCTCTTCTAGAAGATATATATACTTCATCTTTTTGTGTATGCCATTTAAATCTGCTATAATACACCATGCATTTTCCCACATGATAAAATTCGGAATTTATACAATCCTTGCACGAAATGATCCATACTATTTATTTCAAATGGAATTTTCCTATATGAAATTGTTGAAATTTATTGTTTTATAAATTGTCATTTAGTGCAAAAAAGGACAAATAAATTCAGTCCAAAGTTTGGAAGTATAGCTCAGCAGAGTATTGCGGGTTGACAAATACATACATACTGGTGGTTTCATTAGTTTATCAGTTACCTCAAAAAAAAATTCCTACACTTTTATGCTCTGCTTATTAATAATGCCTACAAATATTTTGTGTATATATACCGTTTTTAATACTACTTTCTACGTGTCAATTAAAATACATAATAAAAAATAGAGATTATTTTATTACGCATATCTATATATTTGGAAACCGAAAAAACTTATAATAATATCTTATATTTTAAGAAAAAATTATTAAATAATATATTATAATAATTGCGATACTATTTTTAGTAAAAGTGATTAAAGAGAGAAATAATTTTGATTGTGATAAAAAAGAGAAAGAGTAATTAGGCAAAAGTTGGTGGCGGTGATGGTGAAATTCCCAAAGAGGTGTTTTGGGCTCGGAACACTCGGAACGTGGACCTGTGGGTCCACAGCTTCCTCTATTCCCCTGCTCGACACGTTGTTCGGTTGGTGCTAACGTCATCACTCCGTTTCTCCACGTCATCCTTGTACTTTTGTAACTTAGCCAGAGATTGTAAATTTTGTACTTTTGTACACGTGGACCCCTTCCCTCGTGTTGCTTGAGGACTTGGGGATAACCACGCCAATCAATTTTTAGATATTTTTTAGGGGTTTTTTTGTCCATTCCCCACTCAAATAGTAAATTTTTTTGCATCGAACAATGTTAACTACTTCGGCTGTGCCATTTCAAATTTAAAGTTCAATTATAATTCGTAATATTAAACGATAAAAAAGTAAAATTTATGAATTTTATTGAATGTTTGATTAGGAATAATTTTTTCCTTTCAATAGGATTAAAATGTTACATATCCATCGAGAACCAATGCATGAATGTGGAATATGATCATTAGCTATGGAAGATTAATTAACATGAATTATATAAATCTCTGCATTAATTGGAGAACACACAGACAATGAGAAAAAGGGTCAAGATTATAGTGTATTGTAAAACTTACTTCAGTAAGTTTACTATTTCAAACTCATCTGTAAGCTATACTCACAGTCGCACGGAATCTGTTTGATAAAAGTTTTCTTAGAGTTGATGCATATAAAGACACATGTGGAGGTAAAAAAAAGCATATAAATCGGATGAAACCCTGGAATACCCAACTAATTAACACATTTATCAGATTGCTACTTGCAGTTAATCCCAACCATTTGATTTTAATTACAATAAACTAAAGTGGGTTAATTTACAATGTGATACTATTGTACATGTATATCCTTGTATATTCCTGAGTTTCATCTCCAATTTGTGTTTTTTGCAACAACAAGAATATCTTATATTAGATCATAAGATATATAGAGCCATTCATGACAGTAAAGTTTTCCCAAATTTGTAATGTGAAAGTAAATGAATTAATTAGAGTGGATGAGATGGGATCGATATGTATTAGCGGAATGGTCAAGCTTATCTTTGCTTTCCTTTTATTAACAACTGCAATGGACTTTACAAGGACTTGAATTTTCCTCTTTTAGAAAAAGGTAGATATTGTCATCAAAGTCATTCTCTCCACAGAAGTAATTATGAAAAAAAAAAAATCATATGGGTTTTGTGCTTGCTGTTTTTTTTTTTTTTTTAGCATTTCCTTCTAGATCTCTATTGCTCTTTCTGACATTTGTTTGCATTCCCAATGGTAGACACCAACATGCGTGAACCATATATACATATATATATATATATATATATTTGATTATATGAGGATCCATATTAAACTATAATATCTAAGTAAGTACTTAGCAAACAAACAAAACTAACTCACATAATTCATCAAAAAAAAAACTAGCTCACATAGTACAGAATATATTACAACTCAAATTCATTTGCTGTATATATTAATTAATCTGCAGATATATCTCTTTTATCTTTAGAAGGAAAATTATAGTGGTTATCAATTTAATTACTCGTTTTGTTGCAAGGACGACAGTCTTTCTTTTATTGATGCATGGTTATGCCGCATCTCTATAGATGTATATATAATATGTGCATGTGTGTATGTGTATATATATATTTATTTAGATTAATATCATCCAGAAAAATATGTAGTAGATAAAGTATATAGGTACCATGCTTTAAATCATCATTAATTTGTAAGGATAAGAGATAAGGTCTAGAAAGAAAGCAAACATATAGAATGTATATATGTGTACAGCATGATAAATGAAGAGTGAAAATTCTCCTAAATTTGGTTAGTCTGACGATTGCTGCTGTTTGGATTTACGTAGAAATTAAAATCAAAGGTGATATATATTTTATATATTATACATATACATATATAGTTAGGTTCACATCGTATATGATGATTTTAGCATTAAATTTTTTTATTAGTTATTGAATTGCTTTAAAAATTATTTAATGGTCTAATTACATACTAAAATTATAATTAATGATTTAATATTAATAAAAAAAATCATAATAGTATAATCATCAAGTCGATCTAATATTGATATATACATCAAATTTTATTGTATGATCTAATCGGTAATCTTTTTTTTTTTTTTTGATAAAAATATAAGTGATAATCTTTCTATGAAGATTGACTAATAAATTTTATATGAATTACATAAAGATCACCAAAAAAATCAAGCATCTTTATGTAATCCAATGTTACCTAGTAAAATATTTTCTGTATATAAATATATCATCTATAATTACATGTAATTAATCTATGTAAAACATGTAATTAATCTATGTATAAATCATAGTCTCAAGAAAGATATTGTTCACATCCATTTTACGGTAAAAACGTAAATCACTATGCCAAATTTAATTGTAAATTTACAATATATAAACCATGGAGAACACGTGTGTAGATTAAAATATATATAATTCCCTTTGGCTTGCTTTAATTATAAACCTGCAGTTTAGATGTTTCTGTTTTTTGGGAAGAATGAGAAGGTTTAAAAACTGTTGAAATGTGAACAAACCCTGCATCTTTAATTTGACATCATCGTCTACTTCTAGCCACTGTCCTTTTGCAATGTCATCCTAATCTCTCTCTCTCTCTCTCTCTCTCTTGATCTCTAGCTATATCTCTTCCTGATCTGGTAAAGCAAACAACAGCGACAACTAACCAGAAAGAAGGTATAATTCAGCAAAGTGACGTTGGTGTGTGTTATAATATTTTTACAAAATTTCTGATAAAAACGTTGGCAAAGCTATTAGCAACACATCAATAATAAGAAGAAGAAAGTAAGTGCCTCTAAATTAGAGAAGAAACCGAGCATGTCATGCTCATTATTGTAAACATCATTAAATTAAGAAAAATAGTATTTTTGAAAATTTAATAAAATAATGAGTAAATTTTTTTTTATTCAACACGAACAGACCTTTTATCATTACTATTTAATTTTTATCTTTAAATAAGTAATTAATTCATTATTATCTATCTTTAAGTATAGAATAAATCCAATAACATCGAGTTCCGATCTTCTAGTCCTGTGGTCAAGTTGATGAGTTATATTTTCAAGATCACAAGTTAAAGAAAAAATAGACAAAAAAAAATCCAATAACAACAAAATATTTTTTTATATAAGAAATTATGAAATTAAATGAAATTATTAATTATATATTGAAAATTATAGGTCCAATAAATATATACATTAAACTTATAAAAAGTGAATTTGACTCTCTACATTTAGAAAGTAAAATTTCAGTATATATTTTAAAGTTTTATGTGAAAAGCCTTCAGAAGTTATCAAATTGAGGTTTACTTCTCAAAATTGAAAAATTGAAGCTAGATACTCTAAATTGAAAAATTCTATAGTGAACAAATTTATTAACTAAATTTTTGTTATCCGATGATTTGACATTATTTCATAAGATTTACATTTTATGATTGTAGGACACTGTTAGTTTATCAACTATTAACAAATTACCTCATCAATGAATATCAAAAATCTAGTATACTACTTGTAGCATTGCTCTTTTATATATATATATATATATATATAGTAATTTTATAATCAAGATATCTTAATTATAATATATATCTAAATTGTCACTAAAAATTATTTAGTGATAAATCATATGGAAACATATCAAATTTATCATTAAAATATGATAATTTTGATGAAAACTATAGTTAGGATATTCTAATATAGAAATATTGATATATATATATATTAATATATCTACAAACAATCTATATAATTTTGCTACTGCAGAAGATGTCGTATAATAAATACGGCTAGACTCTATCATAATGTGAATATGAAAGCCAATATTAGCATTGTTGTATAAATATTCAAAGATAAAGTAGTCCTACAGCCAATTTATATAGACGACGATGCAAAATGTAATTCCCTACATAATTAATTAAGCCTAGAAGAAGATGATTAGACAATGCTGCCCATAAATTTTTACATCCTATCATATTCCTAATGCCAGTAGCAATTACCAAATTAAGAAAAAAAATAAAAAAATCCAACTAATTAATCTAGCAAATTTTAATTGGAATTTGATGATCAATTATCAGAACAAATTATGCTTATTAATAACAGAAAACCGAATAGTAATGATAAAGATGAAGAAAAAAAAAACGACAAAGTCCAAGAAATTTAAACCGGCATTCTTCTTTTTCTGAAATAGGATCCTTTTACACGTAATTTATTTTTTGGTGTATGTATTCAAAGGTGTAATGCTTTTTTATTTTAAAGTCAGAAATTAATTATATATATAGTTTTTGCTTTTTTTTTTTATATAATTTTGTTATTTTTAACTAACCCCTGAATTTTAATGGTCTCTTAGAAAGCAGATAAAAGCTCATAATTGATTTCTCTCCTTTAATTAATTATATTTTTTTATTGAGACAGATAATTTTTCAAAAAATCATAGGCTAACATGATTCTCTTATTTTATTTTTATTTTTTTAGAGGAGAAAAAAAAATTAATTTTAACTAGAACTTTTAAAGTCTAGTTCAAATCAATTTTATTTTTGATAATAAAATTACTGATCTAGCTAGCATATATAATTATCATTGTGTTTTTAATTTGAAACATATTTTATTTTTTTAATAATAATTGAATAAAAATATAATTATAATTTCATATGTTAGCAAATATTACAGATATATTAGCATAAATTTAAATAGTTAAAATTGATTGAAGCCAAATCTCAAAATATTAATCCAAAACAAAAAATCTTCGGTGAAGAACGAAAAAAGGGAAGCTAAGAAAAACGAAAAAGTGACATTATGGGCCTGAGCCGCAGAGTTCAATGTGGACCAACCAACTAAAAAGACATTGGACCTTATAGCCCAAACATTGAACTAGGTTTTAGCCCTCCAGGCCTCCACGTCCTGACACTACGCAATATGAAGTTTCCAATCGAGTTCGGTTGCTCTGGTATCAAATTTAATATTTTATTAATTAATATCCTGATTGATGGAGTAATTGGTTGATGTGTCTAAATATATATATATATATATATATAGGATTAAAGACATTATTTTATAATTGTTGAATAATAATAATGGAAAATAAGTTTAACAGTTTGATGTGTCCCATCTGACTTATGTGATAATAAAAAATAATAATAATAGAAAAAAAAAAAAAAAAAAGGAGCTCTGGGAAAAGATCGATCAGTTGGATAGAGAAACCCTATGTTGCTAGCCATTCTGATTGCTCCTCCTCACCAACTTGGTATATGTATAGGCTCCTTAATTTTCAGCATAGCAAGTGTGTGTATATTTATATATGTATATTGATTAAAAAAAAGTAATTTTATTGAATCTGGTCAATACCCTACAGTTTTTCCTATATATATAAAAGTTATGTTATATTATATTATAGTTAATTTTATGAGAAATGGTTGGGCTTGCCACTGCTCACTATATGTGGAAATTATAAATTAAATAGATTATGCATATACGAAATCGATCTATCTGGAGACATATTGATATAGAGTCATAGACAATAATATGTGTCCATGTCACTTATTCAATAGACTATCTCTGTGGGTTCACTTTCACCTATATTAAATTTTTAGTTTCAAAAAAATAAAATTCTTTTATAATATTAACATATAAAACCAAATGAATCATGGATGATAAATAAAAATAAAATTATTGAGTATTTTGAACATCCATGTCAGCATGTTTCACAGGAGATTAGTTACGATATATGTACGAACGTATATAAATAGTAGGGGTGTGTAAAAAAATCGACTAACCGATTACAATAACTGATCCAATCAAATTCAACATGTTTGAATCGGTTATTTTAGTGTAATTGCATTAGATCGATTTTGAAAAATTAAAAACTGAAGTTCGGTTCAAGTGTTAAAAACCGATATAATCCGATCCAAACCAAACCTACTATTTTTTTTTTACAAAACATATGAC